>JADRCC010576363.1:0-20949 GCA_019843855.1 Hylomyscus alleni
TAGTAACACCATGGAGAAATTAATAAAATTAGAGACTCAAATATAATTCAATGATTCAACATAACAGAATTGTTTCTGTGCAAAGACTAAAGTACTGACAAAGCATTGCTCACTTAATTGAAACTAAAAGAGTGAACCTATATGTATTAGAACTAGAGACAAAAGGGGGACACTATAATGTATGACAATGATGGGGCAAGGAGCAGAGCATATCTAGATTCAGATTCTGTGTGCTACAGTCCCAATCTGCCAGGCAAGGCATACCCAATAGTGTCATAGTGGCAAGACTATTTTGTGGGTGACAGAAGGCACTCTGGTTCAATCTGAGGAGCTTCAATCTGAAGCTCCAAAGGGGGAAAAATACACTGGTTATACTGGAAACCTGGCCAAAACCAACAATAAGGAAAGTCACAAGCCCTAGAAGGGAATCCTCTACTGACGTTTGCTCCATGTACAAAGGCTCAGTTTACACCTGTAGCCTGGTGCTGCTTTCAGTCTGGGTCAAAGCAACATGGTTTTCAATAGGCAGCAGTTATTTTAGAGACTAAAAATTATCAAGTGCTGAGCACAACTGACTGTTCACTGCACACCCTGTAAAGGGAAATCCATATTACCACATGCAATATTATTCTCAGTGAAATTTTCCAAAAACCATTAATAAAATAAGACTGGCAAAACCAATTTCATGTTCTTTCCACTATCACTTGAGACCACCCCACCCTTTTCTCACTCCCTCTAACATCTTTTGCAAGAGCATCCTCTCTCTTTACTACCCAGGGCTCTTAGTTGATTCACTGGTAAACAGATCTGGCTGAGCAGGTGTAAATTTGCATATGGAAAGGAGATTTTTCAGAAAGCACCAGGAACTTTTCACGGAATAAAATGAAAGATGCTAAAACCTGCCAAAAGGATAAACATGAAGGAAAGAGGAAATATGTGTGTGACGCTAGGGGTAGGCTCTGAGAAAAAGTGTACTAAGTTGTGTAAGAATTATACTAACTCTTCATTAATTATGAATATATTATTGCTCAATTGGAAATCTGAATATTTTGATTTCAGCTCTAATTTTTCTTCACTATTTGAGTTCAGTCATCTAACATGATTTTAGGTTGCACAGGTAAATATCATTTATGATTCTTCCTTCATTTTTCAAAAAATAGAATTCAGTGTTAACTTCTGGCTCCATCATGAATGTGCACCAGAAATTTAATTGTAGGGGCTAGAGTAATATCTCTAGGGCAAAAGGATACTCACTGTTTCTGAATAGAAATAGTCTAATTCTCTCTACATACAAGGCAACTCATGAGTTTGTGTGTCTCCTGTGCCATGGGTTTAATGACTATATCAGGGCTCAATGGGTTTCATAATGCATACAGTGCATATAAAAAATGCATACTTAAATAATATTTTAAAGAAATAAAGGAAGTCTGTCTAATATAACCTCTCTTGAAAATCTCTACCTATATAAAAGATAGCTACAGAGAAAGGAAAAACATGGAGTGGGGAGAGCCTTCCTCCTCTGAAAGATAAGAAGAGAACAAAGTCATTAGAAGAGACACTAATTAATGTTTTCAAATAGATGGCTTGTGCACTATATCAAGCAGTAACTCTAGAAAATTTTTACTGATATAATCCACATGACACAATATATGTGGGGATGTCAGTGTTACCTTACGCAGGGTATGGAAAGTCGTACGTGAATGAATCAGAATTGAAGAAGAAATGATGAGTTCCTAGAAACAAGTGAGTAAATCAACCTCCTACATTATAAAACTCGAACACACATCGAGCAGGTGCTGATACCGAAGCAGGGAGCTTTCTCCAAAAGCATCTGAGGACTGGACAGATTAGTATGGAATTCTCCTTTCCTTAAACAAACCTTAGGAGATCTGCTTAAAGGAGATTATTACTTAAAACACACAGAAGAGGAACACTAGAAAGGCATCATGCAAAGTTGCCTTTACTTCAATGCCCAAAGCAGAGGAGCTCAAACCATTGTATGCCAAGAAAAATCACAGACCAGTTTTCAGGGTCTACAGAGACCCAGTGTTTTTATTACACAGAAATGGAAGCAAAGGTGAGTTCACACCAAGAATATAAGACTATTTTAACACCCACAAGCTAATCAATGTCAGACACTAACGACGTAGAGTCAGTGAGAGAAGAAAAATGACTATGTTAGTAGATACATGAAAGCTCTGAGATAAGCTATGACATTTGCTGAATATGAAAGACCTCAAGAATGTGAGAACAGATGAAACACACATCAGGAAGAGAAGCACAGCTAATGCAAAGAGTACAAAAACAAAGGACAAGTGGAATTACCGTGCTCTAATCAGAACTAACTCAGAGTCTATCAGTGAACACAATTCAAGGACAGAGACATGCTTAAAGAGGACAATATTGGATAGACAGAAAAAAGTGGATCTTTTTGAGAAAAACAAAACAAAACAAACAAACGCCTCAGATTAGACTACTCACACTGTCTACAGATATTTTGGAGAGCCTGGTGGTTGCATTCATGGTGTCAAAAAATGCTCTGCAGACTGGGGTTGGGGACAGAGGTATCAATGTCCATTCCCAGCTACAGATCCTGTGTGCTACAATCTCAGTCTGCCATGCAAGGCCACGTCTACTGGTGCCATAGTGCCAAGACAATTTGTGGGTAACAGAAGGTTTTCTGGTTCAATCTGAGGCCAGCTGCACATGGGGAGGTGGGGTGTATGTGTGCAAAATATATGGGTTTTAATGGAAACCCCAGGTCCTAGAAGGAAATTCCCTTCTGACATTTGCTACATGCTCAAACGGCTTGGTTCATACAGATAGTCTGGTGCTACTTTCAGTCTATGTCAAAGAAACTTTGTTTTCAATGGGCAACAGTTATTTCAGAGACCCCAAACTAACCAAACACTGGAAAAAAAAAACTGTTTACTGTGCAACCTATAAGGAGAAATCCTTTTTCCAACATCTAATAATTATTCTCAGTGAAAATTTTCAGAATGATTAATGAAATAGAATCTGATAAAACCAACATTGTTCTCTTTTTACTGTCACTTGAGCCTCACCTCACCCCTTGTTCAATTCCTCTAACATACCTGGATTCTTTACTATCGTCTCCTCTCTCTTCACCATCCAGTGTTCTTAGTTTACTCACAGGTGAGCAGAGCTGGCTGAGCAGTGGGGGACCTGCATATGGAGAAGAGATTCTTCAGAAACCACCTGGAACTTTTCATGGCACAAAAATGAAAGATGCTGACACCTCTCAAAAAGATAAACATGAAGGAAAGAGAAAATAACATGAAAAATGTCTCTTTCCTCTGAGGATTTTACTCTATTCTATGAGATATGAGACTCATTCATTCACACACAGTTCACGCACATGCAGAATCTTCTTCCCACAAACCCTCGAGGAAGGGCAAGGAAGACTCCAGAAAACTCCTGTGACTCACAGAATCCAAACTGATGCACTTTTCCAAAAGGAGGTCTCTGAAAAAAAAACCCTGACTGCAGGTCTGGGCAAGAAGTCCACAGTCACAGAATTCAATGTCAACCAACCATGAAATAACTAACAGTTTGGCCACATGTGCTTTTCTTGAACTAAGGAGACACGTTTCTGATGTAAGTGAGCAATCATAATTATTCAAAAAGTGCTTTCTAATTTTATTTAATCTATAGTGAGTTTTCTATCTATAAAAATAAGGTACCCTGACATCGCCCTTCCACAGCATGCATACTGGTCTGGCCTTGTTAGATATGACAAAAAAAAAAAAAAAACCTGTTTACTGTACAACCTATAAAGAGAAATCCTTTTTCCAACATCTAATATTATTCTCAGTGAAAATTTCTTGGGAGCCTCCTATCCCCTAACTCCCCCTCCCCCTCCCCCAAATCGTGGCCAGGTTAAGTCTGAACCCTTCCACATGCCTCTGGCTGTTTTCTCTCTCAGACTGTAAAGCCCAAAATTAACATGTAAGCACTATCTGCCCAAGAACCAAATAACTCCCTAAAGTGCTGGGAGTTGTAGTTCTTGGAAAAAAAAAAACACAAATTCTCTCATGGGGATGTATATAGGCTTGTCTTTATAAACGCCTATAGCATGGGACCATAGCTTGGTCAGTATTTAATATTTAATAATGTTTGCCCAAATGATGGCATTGATTTTTCTCAGGCAAATCTCAGGATTAACATAACGTACAATAATCTTCCCTTCAACCTTACCTCAGAGCAGTCATGTCCTCAGTTTTCATTCAGACCTAAGGTGTAACAGTTTAACTCAACATATAAAGATACATTTCTGACTGCTGTATTTACATCAAAGAATGCATACATCTAAGATGGAAAATAAATGGGGAGTAAAGCCAGTTTGCTCAGTAAAATTTAAAGTTCACAGTTGTAACTATGGCGCTTAATAACATATTTTCAATTACATCTGAACTCGTTCTCCATATGACTAATATCTGCAAATCTCTCTGAGGATGCCTGTTCTCTGGGCCCAAAGGCCACTCTCTTGAATAGGAAATGGTGGAGCAGGGGAGGTAAGAAAGCATGAATGAATTTGAATTCGAGGAGCTTTGTGACTGCTGGAGCAAAGAGAACTCTGCCTGCAAACTGCAGATTCTGCAAATGCTCTACGAGATTACCTTAGGAAAATGTTCTGGCAACCGCAAGATAAATGAAAACATCACGGTAAACCCCAGTTCATAGGTTCTTAAACTTCCCGACAACACTAAGATAGCCAAGACAGAAGAATTACGAGAGCGGCCGAGGAAAACACACCCCTGCTCCTCCGCTCCCACCGGTTTCCCAGCCCCCCAGCCCCTCTGACCTGGGAGGTTCCCGCTGCGGAGCTGCTGACTCGTTCCAAAATGCCCCCAGAGGCACCTGAAACTTAAGGGAGTTTTCAGGTACCCCAATACACCGCCAGGGTCTTCCACCCCCACTTCTAAACCGTGTGGTTCCCCGAGTCCTTCAGGGAAAGGTGGAATTTCCTGTCACTCATGCTTGTTTTCTTAGAGAAGCTCCTCCTGTACCCGCCCAACATAGCCCACTTCCGGTTATGCGATTCCTTTAAACGTGCCTACTATAGGCCTTTTTACTTAATTAGCTTCCAATACTTCCCAGCTGTTCCCCCATACCCTCCTCCTAAAGTCCAGGCAGGGGTGTCCACCCATCAGGAACAGCTCCTCCCACTCAGTCTTGAGTGGCAGCTCCACACAGCTCCCGCTGCCAGGTTGACCTGGAATTGATCTTTGCTCTGAACAGCCTCCCTGATACTAGCTGCCAGGCTAGACCAGAATTGGATCAAATAGGATGATACACCTGGTATCTGACCTCCAACCTGGGTTCTGATCCCATCAGATATGTTATTCCGACTAACTTCCCCTCCTTGGACACCCGCTTCCCCCACCCCCCTGCCTGCCACAGTAAAAGATTGAATGCTGCTGCCTCTAAGCATTAATCATATCTGTATCCCCTAAAGGAAGGAGCTTGAATATCCAATACACAGATCTGGAAACCAGAGTCATGTTCAAGGAGGTCAAAGCTTGTAAAGTATGTTAATAAACTCAAAACAGGAACAAAATGATTCGTGGGCAACAAAACAATGGCAAACGTCTGAAGGAAGTAGGAACGATGCAGAATATGCAAACTGAATTCAATAAGTAGTGCACACTGTAATTCCTTACTCCCTGCAATTATGGCCCATACTTCCAACTAATCTCTCCACCCCCTTTTCTCTCTTGCTCATACTCATTTCGATTCATTTTGTTTTGTGACCCATCATGATTAATCAGGATCATCTGTGAAACTGTGGTTTGGAGCTAGGTGTTGGAACGTGCTGGTCTCAGCAGATGAGACACAACTAAGCACAGTGATTGCCCTTCTCCTCAAATCGACCTATTGCCAAAGTCAGGGTGGGGCCCTGTGACCCTCTCCTCTTCTGAGACTGATTGTAGCTAGGGTTGGTCTTGAGTGAGGTCCGTGTAGGTAAGTACAGTTGCTCTGAGGTACTGGTTGCAATAGCTGTATGGAACCTGGAGAATGAACGTCATACCCATCTCACCTGTTCTCCTTACTTCTTTCTCTCTCCTCTTCCTTAATATTCCCAGAGCTATAGATGGCATGGTGTAACTGACTTGTTTATGATTGTGCCCATATACATTGCTTATTTCCTGCATCTTTGACAGCCTCACCTTTGTGCATTACCACTGAATTTTCATAAGGATTTTTTGTCCTTTAAATAAATAAATAGAAGCATGCTTAGCATCCTCCCAGAAGAGTAATCTTTTTTGTAATTATTTTTAAAATTAACCAAAGGACATTTTGTTGATAGATGTTTTCCTGATTGTTCTCTATAATTCTCTGTGTACACCTATACATGCCTGCATAGGCTGGGGAAAAGATACTCTAGAATTTCTCTAGTCTCTTTACAGAATCTAGCTAAGAAATAGATTTTTCACGATTATAATGAGGACCATATTTCTCTGATGTGTTCTGAGGTTCAAGCTGTGCTGTCATGATCATAACAGGTTAAAAGGCATCCCAGCTCTGCAAGGAGGTGGGAGCTCAGAAACACAAACCTAGAGCTAAAGGTCTGTCCTGAAAGCTCAGGGCTCTGAGCCCATGGGCACCTTTCAAATGACAAAGCTAATTGTTTCACATTGTGGTGAGGTTTATTGTTTCCCAGTTTATGTTTATGCAAAACAAACAAGCAGACAAAAAATGTCACTAGCTCCTGCAAATGTGAATGGATTAAACACAATGATCCTGCAAATGAGAATGGATTAAGCACACTAGTGATTAATAAAGCATCTGAGTTGAGTTAAGGAAAGAAATGAAAGCCTTTTCTCTAGGAGTTATTTGACTAATAATGAGTCCACATTTGAATTCTCTATTTCATGATCCCTGTGCCTTCCATCTTCTTGTCTATTGTATGAGTTTGAACCTATATCTTCCTGAAGGCTGTCTTGTGAATGTATCCCTCTGTGTCTGTCTTCTGTCTCTGTGTATGTATCTTTTTGTTGTCTCTATGTCTGTCCCTAACAAAGAATTTTGCTGTCTTTATTGAACAGCAATGAAAGCATGACATGGGGAAGGAATGGGACACTTTGCAGAAATCTTTAAGGGAGTGTTACAAGGGATTAGGTCACAGCCTCCAACTGACCTCAGTTGATAAAGATAAGAAACAGTATTACAAGCATCACTGTTTATCAAACAGTATTCATAAAGGCATGCTCATTTTAGAAGTTTGCTTTCAGCCTCTGTATTTGATGTTTTCAGCAAGTGATATATATGCTCATAGAATATAAGATATATTTTCATAATGTTACATTGCTATACTTATGATTCTGCCAATAGGTCAGAAAAGAAAACTACAGAGCAACACTCCTCGAAGTCCTATTGTCTGTACTTTTTTTTGTAAGATGTTTGTAAGAAAAAAATAAAATTTGAAAAGTGCTATTTTAAAAAGATATGAAGATGATCTTGATGAATTCTCCAAATACTGGATTGAATCCATTTGGACATCTCTTGTCCAGAAAAGAAATTTCATGTACAGGGACTGGGTTATATCCAATCGACTTGTTGGCAAAAGGAGATCAATGGAGATACCCAGACAATCCAGGCTGTTGCCATCAAACAGGTTGCTCTCTACAAACTGATGGCAAGGCCTCATTGTCTCATGAAGACAAGGCTCACACAACTCACCGAATACGGAGAGGTCAAGCTGATGCCTACACAGAACCTTCACTCATATGTTGTAATATCCTTGATTTGGGAAGGCATTTTTCAGGCTACACACATAACAAGAAATGTGAACACCAACGCAACCAAAAAAGCCTTTGATCTATCATCTGTCCTTACTGCAAAATACGCTAGGGCAATGGTGGCACAAAGCTTTTGGGAGTAAATAATCAATGTCTGATTTGGTCTGAATCAAACATTAAAGACACATTAGATAAATAGTATATATCTGTATGGACATGTGCTCATGTACACCAAAAGGGAATTGAAGCCCATTATTTGGAATGACAGCTTGACGTCTGTCTTCAAATACACAGGGATACACCTGCCCCAGTGTTCTGAGTGATGAGATTATGGTTATGCACCTCGACACCAGCCTCACTTGCCTATACAATCATGCAATGTAATCACACTTTGCACCTCTAAACAACATGAGGTATATTACAGAAAACACGTCTTGACTGCATTTCTAATTACATAACAATACTAGAATCCTAAGAACTAGAAATATCCAAAAACATTTCTTATCTGTTGGGGACAAGGGGTTCATGTAGTCACAGATAAGCTCTAGGGAAACCAAGAATGTTAACCACTCAGGGTTTTCTCTTCAATGGAAGAGATGTTTTCTGACCAAAAAGGAAAAAAAAAAGGATGAAATTAGTTGCTTAGTGACCTGTGTGCTATATGTAGGGCCAGGCCACAACTGAATATCCCAAAATATTATGCTGATCCCTAACTCTACCTTGTAAAGGCATTGTTTCCCAGTCAATAGAACCCAACCTTAGGGGAGATGTCACATGTACTTTGTAGCATGGTGACTTCTACACTGTGTTTGTCCTCCTCTAGGCCCTTTAGCTCTAGAACCCACATTTATGGAAGAGTCACATGTACTTTGAGACTCAGTTTCAGTGTAGTCACACCTTAAGCTTTATTGTGCACAGAGGGTTGAGATAATTGTTACCAGGAAAATTTTTCTCAAAATTATACTATACTTAAATATGCCTAAAATAAACTATCCTGGGGTATGAATCTAGAAGTTTGAACCAACACTGACTACTGAGTCTGCAAAGTTTACTTCTGGGTTTTGCAAAATGCCAGTTCATGAACTCATTCAAGCTCCAGTCTTAAAATCTCACCAATCATTTTTCTGAGAAATTTCCACCCCGGAAAATCCCACCCTCATCAAGAAACCCCATATAAAGCCTGTCTTCCATTCAGTTCTTTTCTGCTTCTCACCTGAGCAGGTGCAGCCACCTTCCTGTTCTTTTATCAATAAATCTCTTGTGTGGTTTGTTGTTCCTTATAACATTGTGGTGTACCTTGGCACCTGACTGCCAAGATACCTTTCCCTTCAGAGATGCAACATCTACGTTGGTTACATCTTTTCTCCCAGAGGTAAAATATTTGCATTGAGAATACCTTTTTCTTCAGAGCTGCAACATTTTCATTAGGTATAACCCACAACCTAAACCCTGCCAGCACTGTGTAGTACTTACAGAGTGCTGTTGAACTAGATTTCTTTCTTGTCTCACTTGATTGTTACTCTACCAGACACAGTGTTTGCAGAGACCTCGACACATACCATCTAAACCTCAAACATAGTCTTTCCTTCTAAACAACACACTCAGATTTAAACACAATCTTCCTTCTACTTTGATATTGTAGCTTCATGATTTCTTTATCCATAATGGAACCATATAGAATATTCTTTATTACCATCCAGAAAAAAGTTTCATAAGAAAATTGCAGTAAAACACACCAGGAACTTGAGACTAGCACTTTGTGGGACCCAAACACTAACTCCTGCACATCCAACATTAAGAAGCATCAAAAACTTGAGCTGTCAGAGTAACCTTGTGGCAAACATTCTTTTTTGAGAACAACTGTCAGCAGTTCTCAGAATCTAATGTGTAGAGTAAACAACATTAGTAACATAGCTATGTAGCTATGTTTAGTAAAATGATTGAAAGAGAGGAATAGAAGTAAGTGGGTTATACATATCAGATAATAAAATATTTAGACATAAAGGCAGCAGACCCATACCTTTTTGATAGCAGCAAAAATCTGGGGAAGACAGAATGGAGACAGGCTGTGCTACACAAGAGCCCTGAAATTAAAGGGTACATTTTGACTATCAGAAAAAGGGAGTTATGGCCAAGAAATATTTTAGATAACAGTTTATTCTTTTATATATTTAATTAGTTAGTTAGGTTTTTAGAGACAGGGTTTCTCAGTGTATTCCTGGCTGTTCTAGAACTCACTCTGAAAGATGAGACCAGCCTTGAATTAAGAGGTCTAACTACCCCTGCCTCAATATTCTTAGGATTAAAGGTGTGCACCATGACTGCCTGGCTTAAGATTTATTTTTATGTGTATGACTGTTTTGCCTGCACACATCCATGTGCACATAGTAAATGTACACATAAAATGTACACATAGTGGCATGCAAAGTCAGAAGAGGTCATTAAGCCCCCTAGAACTAGAATCATGGATGGTTGTAAGACACCATGTGGCTGCTATCAATGGAATTCCAGTCCTTGGCAAGAGCATCAAGTGCCCTGTATTGCTGTGCCATCTCCCCAGCCCGCAGGTAAAAATTCGAAAAACTGAGAATGAACAGATTGCATACTCTAAATATATGACATTCCCAGAAAAAATAGATATTACATTGATCTTGAATGTATTTACTAGAAAAGCAGCCATTTCTTTTGCATATTTGGTCTTCCTTCTTCAGATTATAAGAATGCATAAGGCTGAGTGTAAAGAAGGTTTTAAAACCTACATCATTGAGTATAAACAGCAATAAAGAAGACAGGTGGCCAAAGTAATGGAAGGTAACAGACAATCAAACACAAGACTATCAAAATACAAAATGAAGAATACTGACCAATGATAAAATATACAATTTGCTAGAGGGCTATGTTATCCATATGAATGTATTTTCTACAACTTTCCAAACATGTGACACAATCATAGATAGAATGGTAGGAAGAAAATAGACAGTAATGCTGAGGAATTTCAACATCCAACAATTTGTGATAGATAATGAAACCAAACACAATACTTTTTTACTTCTTGACATATTCTGGACATTAGCTCACTGCCATATAAAGAACAACCAATGAAGGTGTTCCTTCTCTAGGCTCCCTTTTCACTCTAAAGATTTCCATTTCTCTGAAGGTTTATTTTATTTTTACCACTTCAAACTTCAACAATTCTGTATAGGTCTTTGAGACAATGCAAATGGTTTACTTTTTTTCTAGTGAATTGTCTATGTTAAAAGATGTTTTCAAATTCATTTTTTTCTATTTTATGTTATCGTGGTTTTACCTGTATGTAGATATGTGTATAAGACATGTGAATGTTAACCACAGAGGTCACAAAAAGTCATCTGAAGCCCTGGATCTGGAGTTACTGATGGTTGTCAGCCATAATGGGTGCTGGAAAGCAAGCCCGTGTCTTCTGGAAGAGGAAAAATTCCTCTTAGCTACTGTGTTATCTTTCCAGCCTATGACTCCAAATTTGGGTTTCCTTCTCCCGAATCTGATTCCTCCTGATGACTTCTGCACCTGCCCTGATCCAGCCCCCTTTTAACATCCATCTCACTTAGGCTTTGTGGCTTTTCAGCACCCGGACTTTCTTTTCCAGCCTCTCCATAATTATACTATTCCAGCTAGTGATTCATAAATTCTATTCCTTACATGTGATCTTGGTATCATGCTCTACTATGCGAAGGCAGGCTTTTCTAATTGTTTTAGAGATTTCAGAGAAAAAAGTTGTTAAGATTTTGATTTTTGTGTTTATACATTCTGCCAGCAGAAGTGTGTGAATTCTTCTGTCCCTTCCACTTGCTGACATCCTCAGACTGTACTAATGTTGTATATCATAAATCTAATGTCAGTGGATGATGTAGAGAAATTATCTAATTTCCTTTGTTGCAGATAAGTCCTTCTATTATCACTCTGAATGTTTTCTATGGGAGAACACGCAGACATCTTTCCATAAAAAATCATCTCAGTAATGAGTTAAAGAAGTAACCTTGAGAGTTTCCATTTAAAGAAAGATGGGGAATACACAGGTGTGTGTGTAGACGTCATAGAAGTCACATAATGTAGAGCTAGAAATCAGCAATAGAAAAAACTGCCATGATCCAGAGCATTTGATATCTAGAAAACATATTGTCTTTCTATCTATTACTTTTAATGAATATAAATGTGTTGGTAAGAAAAAAATTCCCAGGGGTGGCAACGATGGGTCAATGTTTAAAAGTACTTGCTGGCTTTATAGAAGGGATCAGATCAGTTTCCAATAGCCACTTAGTGGATCACAAGGTTTTGTAGGCACAGATATAGTTCAAATATATACATGTCAGCAAAGCATTCATACACACACCTTAAAATAGATATTTAAGTCTTCAGTAAGTTTTTTTAAAAAGGCTTTATCTTAAAAGAAATTTGAATATTCTGAGCAAGGATGTTCATTGTAGAACACTTAATGAAATATCATGATTTTAGAGTTGGACTAAACTTTTCTTTCAATTTTCTGGAAAAAAAATTAAAAATGGAGAAATATTCTAAATATTAACAGTCAGACTGCTCTTTCCCCAAGTTCTTTATTGCCTCATCATCTATTTGTCCCACCTTCTGCATGATATGCAGTTCAGTTAAGAATGAAAAAGTTGTTATCAGTTCTTGTGAGGCTATGGAGATCAGAGTGAGGCTTCTTCTAAACAGAATGACCTCTGTCTGTATGATGTTAGTTAAACACAAAAGGCCTCCAATACTAGTGTTACCCAAAAGATTTCTTAGTTTACTCATCTTAGAGTACTTCAGAAGATGCCAGTTATTGGATCTGTTCTATCATGTATCAGTATTGGTCTTACTAGTGCTTACTTCAGAGAACCATTATGTATGAATATATATGAGTATATATATGACAAGCCTGTATTAAGAACCAGTAAGGTTGCAGACATATTTAATTCTGAGTACTCAAGAAGCAGCTGAGGCTTGGCACTGTGAGAGGCCATGGAAGGCCATTAATGAAGGTGCAGCCTTAGTTGATGGCCCAGGACGGAAGGGGTCATGCAGAGGATTTGAGGCTTGACACCATGAAGAGAACCTATGAGAGGCTATTGGTGAAGCCTAGTTGCAGCGGAAGACCCCAGTATATTGGGGATGTCAGTACTCTGGGATGATCACCAAGGACAGTAGCGGCAGTGGAGTGGATCAACCTGAGCATAGAGTGCTATAAAGCACAAAGCTGGAGAAGTGACGCCAGCCCTTTGGAGGAGCCCAGAAGATCATGTGTGGATCCCAAATATTCCAACAAGAAGCTATAATATTGAAGTTGCCTTGGAGATCCCAAGATGTTTGAGATGCCAGAGCCATGGTATATCTGTTGTGGAATGCTGCTAACAGGAAGTCGAACCAGACTAAGAAAAGAAGTTTGTTGCTGTCAACAAAGGAGTTGGATATCTAAAGACTGCTTTGACATCAGCCATGGACATGCAGAGTTTGGAGTTTGCCCAACAGGTTTCCTGTCTTGCTTTGGGAATTGCAGTTTAGTGATTGGATGAATCTCAGAAGAGACTTTGAACTTAGGACTTTTAACATTGTTGAGTAAGCTATAGACTATGGGGACTTTGGAAGTTGGACTAACTGTATTTTGCATTGTGCTATGTTTAGGTATGGCCCTCAGAGACTCATGTTTGAACAGCCTTATGGGAGTCAGGGAGTGGAATGTGATGGTTTATATATGCTTGGCCTGGGGAGTGGCACTATTTAGAGGTTGTGGCCTTGTTGAGTAGTTGTGCCACTGTGGGTGTGGGCTCAAAGACCCTTGTCCTAGTTGCCAGGAAGTGAGTATCCTGCTAGCCTTCAGATGAAGATGTAGAACTCTAAGCTCCTCCTGCACCATGCCTGCCTAGATGCTGCCAAGTTCCTGCCTTGATGATAATGAACCTCTGAACCTGTAAGACAGCCCCAATGAAATGTTCTCCTTATAAGAGTTGCCTTGGTCGTGGTGTTTGGTACAGCAGTAAAACCCTAAGACAAGTGTTTATTTTCAAATCTTCAGTCGGTATTTTGATTTGCTTCTAACCACACTAATCAAGGAATATAAATTATTTGTGAGACATTTTTAAGTCATCATAACTATACCTTGTGTTTATCTTTAAAATGGATCATAAAGTAGAGAAATAAAAATGTAAATTCACAATAGGTGCTGCTTTAATGAGATTTCTTTTGTTTGAGAAAGTAATTAAAAATTATCTAAGGAAAGGAAGATAATTTGGACACAGTGTTCCAGAATTTTAGTTCCAAATCAGATGGCTTCATTAATATGGCAGAAAGAGAGCCAGAATATAACAGCTGCAGAGGCTGCAGAAGATAGGATGGAATGGTGGTACAAACTTATGCATCAGTGACAGACAGTCTCCAAATTGTTCTGAATCAGTGAATGACATTGAACTCAAGGTAGACTCTCACGATTCAGAGTCTAGGAAACATTCATTTTTCTACACAAAAATGTTAACCTTTATTAGAAAACAAAAATGAAACAAAAAGTCTCACAAATGAACACAAAAGATTGCTTTTCCTGCACTGTATGGAATGTCTTTTTAAAGTCCCACATCCCAGGCTGCTGCTTTACTTCAGGCTGAATGCTTGGCTGGTATCAGGGAGGCATTCTAATCCAATCAGGGCCCAGAATTTCAATGTCTCAACATTTCATTCTCTCCTAATGCAAATTCTGTGGTTTTTGCTCACATGTCACACAGAATAAGTACAAGACCCAAATTTTAGAACTGAAATAGGGTTTCTATGATCAGTTGAGGGACATTCAGTAATGAATTGACGTTCTTCAGTCATGTTTAGGAATGATAGTCAATTGAGAACTTTCCAAGGTAAACATTGCTTAGAAGACACAAAAATGTATTTCCTCCCAAGTTGAGAAAAAAACAAAAATGTATTTCCTCCCAAGTTGAGAAAAAAACTCATGTTATTTTTTCTTTGAGATTTTTAAAGGGTCCTCATTACATTTATTAGTTTTCTAAGATAGCCCTTTGTGATTCTGTTTTTTCTTACAATTGTAGTATAAGAGACTGAAACTTTTGCTGGACCTTACAGCCAAAGTTCATAACATACTTTGAAGTCACTTAAGACTTGAAACTCCTATCCTACTGTATACTTAGTTTACTTGTTTAACCTTCCTTTTAAGAGACCAATATAACAACACATATAACTTTTCTTCACAGAATTATCTTTTACAACCTAGGGTATTGCATAGGTGAAATCTTCAAATATGTACTTTTCTATGCCCTTGACCCAGATTATACATATGTACCATTTGCTGAAACCATCAAATATAGAGTCTAAAAGCAACCTCCTGAAATGAACATGCCTTTGTAGGTATTGGTTGATAAACAGAGATGTTCGTAATATTGTTTGTTACCTTGATAGACTGAGGTTAGTTGGAGCCAGTGCCTTAATCCTTTGTAAACCTCCCTTAAAGATTTCTGTAAAGTATCCCATTCCTTACCCCCACCCCATGTAATGCTGTCATTGCTGTTCAAAAAAAGACAGAAAAGGTTTCCTAGGAACAGAGAGATAAACAGACAGGCAGACAGACACACACACATAGACAACAGACGACAGACAGAAATATACAAACCGCATAGACACACACATTACAGAGACAGACAGAAGACAGAAACACAAGGATAGATTCGCAAGACAGTCTGCCAGGCAGGAACAGATTCAAACTCATGCAACAGACAGAAGATAAAAGGCACAGAGAACATAAAGTAGAGAATGCCAATTTGGACTCAATCTTAGATAATTAAATGATTCCAAAGGAAAAGGCTTTCTTTTCATTCCTTAACTCAGATGCATTATTAATCACCAATGTATTTAATACATTTACATATGCAGAATCTATTAGCTGGTGTCATTAATTTTTTTTTGCATAAGCATAAGCTGGGAAACAATAAAACTCCCCACCATATGAAGTAAGTAGCCGTGTCATCTGAAAGGTGTCCATGGGCTATGCTTTAAGGACAGACCCTTAGCACTGGGTTTGTGTTTCTGAGCTCTCTCCTCCCTTTAGAGCTGGGATGCCCTTTAACTTATTGTGATCATGACAGCACAGTTTGGGACCCCAGAACACAGCAGTGAAATCTGATCCTCATTTTATTCATAGAAAGTCTATTTCTTAGCTAGAATCTCTAAAGAGAGTTGGTAATACTGGTTCCTCTTTTTCCCAGCTTATGCAGAAGTGCATAGAGTATTGTACTGATCAATCAGGAAACGATCTATGAAGAAATGGCTAAGCAGTGTAGTATATATGCTAGTTCTATTTCTAGATTTTTTTTTAAAAACAAAAACAAAAACAAATCCTAGACTGTTTTCCAAAGTGGCTGCTCTAGTTTACACTCTAACAAGTACTGTATATTAGTGTCTTTTTCCTAACATCCATATCAGAATTATTTATTTTAGTAATGGGCACTCTGACTGAGGTGAGATGAAATCTTAAAAGAGATTTAACCTCATTTCTCCAATACCTATTTATACTGGATTTTTGGCAACATGACTTGAGAAGTACCCAAGGTAACTGCATAGCTGAATCAGTAGACATGACCTCTGGGCAGCTACATTGTAAACTCTAAATGAAATGCCCAAATACCTTGATTCTTACCACATATCAAAATTACACCAATATGAAATAAATGGATAATTAAAGAGCAACGACAGAGCATCAAGAATAAAAGCACCCCCTATTTAAAAAAACCCAAGAAGCAGATTAATTCATCACAGAATTCTGTCAAACTCACAAAATAACTGATACTGAAGCTACTTAAAATATTCCTTGGTGGAGAAATGGAGCTTGCTATTTTCAGACTCTTTATGAAGAGACTCTTTATTACCTGATGCCATGCCAGATAAAAATGAAATTCCAGACGTTTGTGGTAATATTATTATTATTATCATCACCATTGTTATTTGGCATTTCACATGCAATACCTCTGGTAGTGTATACTCTCATTTCCTACTCCCTACAGTCTTAGTTCATATTTCAACTAATCTCTCTCCCTCCCTCTCTCCCTCCTCCCTCCTTTCTCCCTCCCTTTGTCCTTTCTCCCTCCTTCTTTCCCCCTTCCCCCTTCCCCCTTCCTTCCCTCCCTCTCACGTTCATTTTTATTCATTTTGTTTTGCAAGCCATCACATTTAACCAGGTCCATCTGGTGAGCCTGGTGAGCTCAACAGAGACTCACCTAAAGACAGTGATTCCTCTTTTCCTGAAATCTAACTATAGCCACAGTCTAGAGTATGGGGGGGGGGGAGGACCCTGTGAGTCTGCCCCCTTCTGAGACTGATTATGGCTAGGGCTGGTTTTGAGTGCAGCCAGTGCAGGTATGTGCAGTTGCTATGGATTACTGATTACAACAATAGTTGTATACAGTCTGGGGAATTGTATACCATGCCCATTTCACCTTTTCTTATTATTATTTCCTTTCCCCCTACTCTTCAGTATTTCCAAAGCCATAGATGGGATGGTGTAACTGACTTGTTTATAACTGTAGCGATATACACTGCTTATTTTCTGCATCTTGGACAGCCTCACGTTTCTGCACTCATCACCGAAATTTCTTTTCTTTTCCTCATTCTTTTTAAGCTTTTATTGATTCTTTGTGAATTTCATTCACATCACGCAATCCCAATCTCCTCCTCCCTTCATATTTGCCCCCACCCTTCTTAGGTGGGGGCAAATAAGGGCAACTTAGCCCACAAAAACAAATCAAAGCAAAACACTTTCTCACCATGGAAGCCGAATTTTCAAGTTTCTGTGCTATATATGCAAGTATCTTTAGCATGCCTCCCAGAAAGACCTGAGCATCAGAATTTAGGGTGTTTACTGTCATTCGTTGTGTGTTTTCTGGCCCAGAAGCGTGGTATCCTAAGGCAGGATAACTTGTATCTGAAGGGTTCAAAACCTAGGGTCGGGGGTCAGATGCCTGGTTGCAGTGTCTTACCAGATCCAGTTCTGGGCTAGGCTGGCAAACACGGGAGGAGTCCCCCCGTGCAGAGCGGGTTCCAGGGCAGCCCAGCAGCTGCAGCTCTATGGAAGGCAGCTTGAGATGGATTCTAAGGGACAGTTCCTGAAGGGGAGAGTGGGCACAGCTGCCCTAATCAGATGATATTGGGAGGCGTGTGGAGGTGCGTGTGTGTGTTTGTGTGTGGGGGTGGGGGGGCGTTGATGACAGCTGGGAGGAATTGGGAAGCTAAGTAAAAGAGCCTGCTGTTGGCAGGTTTAGAAGGAACGTATAGCAGGAAACCTACATCTATTGGGCGGGTCCAGAAGGAGTCGCTCCGACCAACCAGGTCATAGTGACAGGAAATTCCTCCATTCCCAGAGGGACTCAGGTTGCCACGGGGTCCGGAAGTGGGAGGTGAAAGATGCAGGCAGCTTTTCCAAGGATGTGAGAATTCCCTTAAGCCGCGGGTGTCACGCTGAGCATCCTCGGGAAGTCCACAGTCACCCACGCAGCCCGGCGGCCCTGGAACCTCAGAGGAGCTGAGGGGCTGTGAAACCGTCAAGAAGGGACCTTGGATGTATTTTGGCAGCTGCTCTTAAGGACGCTGCTCTCACAATTCTGTTATGGATGTCTTACCATTGCCTGGAAGTTTGAGATCCTAGGAACTGGGGTTTATCGTGACTTTTTTTTACACTCATTTTACAGTTGCTAGAATATTCAGCCATAAAATAAGATATTAAATAATCTGGCAGAACATGTACATTATCTGTTGTTTGCAAACGGGGTTCTCTTTGCCATTGTGGCAATTACAAAACTCCTGGAATTTAAATTCATCTGTGTTTTCTAACTCTTCTGTTTTACCACTTGCTTATTCAAGACAGTGTCCCTTGCCTCTGGTGACTAGACATCCCCAGAGAGATTTATAGATAATAATCACAGGAGTAACCAGTATAGGTTTAGCTAAATAGGAAAACATACTTTATCAAGTGTCACAGTTATACCTATAAATATTAGCATTTACTTAGCAAACTTTTTACTGCCCATTAATTTTCTATCTGAGGTATATGCAGTTTGGGATATAAAGATAGCATTCATAAATATGTCTTCATATGCTTAGTTCTTATTTTACACCTTAGGTCCAGGCAAGCCCAATATTGCTGTGAGAATGTATCAAGCCACACTACTTTTATAATTAGAAAGCTTAGTATGAGTTAAACATAATTAGAGCGCATCTTTTGAATAATTATGGTCACTCACCTGTATCAGAAAAATGTCTTTTTTGGTTCAAGAAAAGGATTCTGACCCTGGACATCAGGGTAGCTGTTGTTTTTTATTTCATGGTTTGTTGACGTTGGATTCTATGACTGAATTTCTTGGAGGAGTGAGAATGGCTAGACCCTGCTCTCAGGGCTTTTTACAGAGACTTCCTGCTGCCGAATTGCAGCCAGCTGGTGAACAGTAGTTTCCCTAGCTCCTTCTCAGTTTCCTGGGAAAACACTCTGCATAGGTGTGAGCTGTGTGTGAATGAGTCTCTCATCTCAGAGTAAAGTGAAATCCTTAGAGGAAACAAGACAACCCCCCTTTTTGGGGAGGATATTCTTTCTTTCCTTCCGGTTTATCCCTTTGGTGGATGTTAACATCTTTTATTTTCATTCCATGTCAAGTTCCGGGGTGCTTTCTGAAGAATCTTTTCTCCTATGCAGGTGTCACACTCCTCAGCCAGATCTCCTCACCTGTAAAGCACAGAGCAAAGAGCATTGGATGGTGAAGAGGAGAGAATCCAGGTATGTTAGAGGGATTGAGGGAGGGGTAGGGAAGGGCTCAAGTGATATTAACTAGGAACAGGATCTTAACTGGTTTTGCTCGATTTTATTTCATTCAAAAGGTTTCTAGAGAATACCACTGAAAATTATATCAGAATATTTCTACCATAGGTACTAGAAGACTCTATGTAAGAATTAATACTCAGAGGCAAGTGCAGTCTTAGCTGACTTTGCATGTGTGGGTGATCTGCCCCTCTCCTATTCACATTACTGAACATATATCTTCATACCAATATTAAATGTTTTCATTATTGTAATTTTAATGTAATGTTTAGTTAGAACAATTGAGGCCTCTTGGGTTTTCTGCTTTTTTAGAATTTTGGAGCATTTTGAAGTTCCTTTATGTTCTCTATTTTTTTAGGGTTAATTTCTTTCTCCATTTCATAAAATACTGCCAGCAAGATTCTGATAAGATTTGCTTAATATCTTTGCAGCATATTAAATTCCACTTACATTGTCTTCCCATTGATATCCCCTGTTGTCTCTCTTCATGTCAACTCTTAATATTTTACGTTGCTCTAATTTTAGTATATTTTGAAATCACTCCTCTGTTTGGTTCTTTTCTCATAATTTTTTAATTCTTTGTGGTTTCTCATAATCTTATAAATTTAGGACAGTTTTCTCCATTTTATATTAAAAATGCTTGTAGGATTTGGGTATGTAAAATCTTACACACATCTTTTTATATTCCTTCACATGTTTGAATAAGAACATGCTAGCAGTGAATCAGTATTCACATCTCTTTTATGTATTTTACTCTTTTCTCTCTACTGTTGATGTCCGTGCTTCCAATTTTTGTACAACTCACCTTTTCAACATTGATTTTTATTATGATTGAGGATTTGGGGGTTTTGTTTGTTTGTTTGTTTTTGTCTTTTTAAGATGCTTTCTCTATGTAGTCCTGTCTGTTCTAGAACTCTCTGTGTAGAACAGGCTTGACTTGATTTCAAAGAACCTCTTGCCACAGCCTCTCGAGTTCTGGGACTAAAGGCTTGCACTACCAGGCCAGGTTGACTTATTTTGATTTGACTGTGATGGATAATACTGCTTGAAGTTTGAGAAGACTGGGCATCGTCTGCTGTTGTATGGGATGGCTTTCTGGAGGCCTGTTAAGGGTTACTGTTCACAGTCATCTTTCTCACTAATGTTCTCTCTGATTTCCAGTATCACTGAATAGTCAGTGCTTAAGTTTCCCTGTATCAAAGTCTTATTTACTTTTTTACAGTTCTGTCATTGCTTGCTTCATGTATTTGAGGTATTGTATGTCTCTAGTTACAACCATCAGTGCTACTTGAATGGATGACCCGTGTTATTTCATAATTTTCTTCAAGTGAACTTCATGCTCCATTTTTTTTT
>JADRCC010576364.1:0-25164 GCA_019843855.1 Hylomyscus alleni
AATTGAAGACTTCACTAGACTGCAAGTCTATTTTTCCATGATGTGCCTCTATGCCCTGATTCTGCTGTCCCTGTCAGCCATGGCATTGGGTGAGTTCTTTACAGTAGAAGGCAAAAGACTTGCTCGAGGCAGAGGTAGACAGAGATGCGTCTTTGTAGAATAGAGGCAAGATGGATTTAATTCTACAAGGTCTTCACTCTCTCAACCTGAATGATTTCCCTGGGACTGGACAGCCTGGATCAGGAGAGGATAACTGAGACCCAGAGAAGTACATGGTGGTGCAGAAGGCAAAGAGACAACCCAATGCCTCACAGAGCAGCAAGGACATCTCGGTTTTTTGTTTTTTTTTTTTACCTCACTGGACTGTAGGGAGGATTTAATAGGTTGTTCTAAAGTGCATAGGCATAGGGTGGTGGTTGGTTGGGAGGAAGTGTAACAAAGAAGGTATAAGCAGGAATTGACTTCAAATGGAGTAGGTTAAAATAATATGGTCTAGTCAACACATTGGGATCTAATGACCCTCTGAAAGGCATTTATTATTAGGGGTTCCTAAGGGAAGGGACATAGAACTGGGAGAGGAGCAAAGAAGAAGCACCAGGCTAAGTCAGGAGACACAGGAGTAGGGAGTCTTAGCAAACTGCTCTTTAGGATCTATTCTGAACAAAGAGGTTAGGTGGCATATGTAGGTATAGGATTTGTGTGAATTGCACAGAAATCCAGGGAACATTGCCTGCTTTGGTTGTATGGTGTAAGATTCTAGGTGATGGCAGCAGAGGATTTGGTCCACGCTCTGAGAAGGAAGTGGATAGGGTGCTGACACAGATCAGATAGATCCTAGGAATGGTGGCTCCTACAGGGAGTTCATGGTTAGCATATGGTACAATCTTGAGTCTCAATATATAATCTTTCCTTTTCATCAGCTGGGAAACTAGGCTCACAACAACATATTCCTTCCCCAGGGTTTTCTGGAAATTAATGTCCCAGTCTACCTTTGGCTCATGAATCCAGAGCCATCAGAGACCTAAGACCCTCATCCTTTCTTGAGTCTGTATTTCTTGTGTACATAGGACAGGAAAGGCCCAGAACTGAGTGGAAACAACTGTAAGAAAGGTATATGAAGAACGACACCTCAGCACTGATGGCTGCCCTGGCAATACTATCCCATTTCCATCCTTTGGACGTCCATTCTTCTGAATACCTTGTGTACATCTGTTAAGTGTGCATATTAACAGTCACCTAGAAAGACTTTGGGGAGTATTAAAAGGACTGGAATGTGCATTTGGCATATAGGAAGTATCCAATATTTGAGCATTCCATATAGCTTAACTGCTATCAACTGTTGGTAGTGTTCTTGTCTCCCTTTCTCATTATATAAAGTAAACACCTTACTTTGGCTGCTTTGGAAAGGTTATCATTGAACTAATACACCCCATATCTAAGTGACTTGTAATCAGATACTCAACAATTTTGCCAATTCCTCCTCTTCTACAGCCCAGGTTTCCATGGGGCATGTCCTCCTGACTTTACTCTTACACTGCTCTCATTCTAAGTTGTAGCCATGCCTGGTTTTCATCTTTGGCTCTCTGTCTTCATTTACACCTCCTCTCTCTGCCACAGAGTCATGTACACTCATGTTGTGCTCTCTCAAGTCGGTCAATCCACTTCTTATAGTATTGGGATGATCAAATCCACTGACATTTCTGTTTTGCCTCCTTTTGTCCTACTATTTATCCCAAGCTCACCAAAACTTGAAGTGATCATTGGACCTCAGCCTCAGTCACAAATGTGTCCCATAACATCTGGCTAGTAGCATCTTTTTACAAAGATACTTCATCACCTTCATCTTATAAGGAGCCAGCGTCACTTACTCATGCTTTACTCTTAACTTTAGCCCCACATCAGGGCAGGAATAAGTCCCCATTTCTCATATCCATCTCCACATTTATTCATAGCAGTTTCCTCCTCACTATAAAGGACCCTATGCTCAGAAAAACCACTCTTTAAGTTCATGGATAAAAAAAGATTGACATGCAGTGTTTCCATCCGTGGATCTCCTCATGCCCGGGTTTCCCAGGTGTTGGTGACATGGTAATAATTAACAGCGATCACAAAAGGAGGCAGATGTGGAACTGACTTCTAATGGCATCTGGCATGGTTCCAAGGTTGTAACCAGGATTTCCCCCAAAGAGTTTCCAATGTTAATGGATCTTCTCTCTATAAACCTCATCTCAGACTTGAATGAGGTTAAGTTAAATTAAAAAATTATATCGTCAATTAAATGCTATTAAATGAAAACATCATAAATCAGATATCAAATGTACATCTCCACAAAAAAAATCTTCATTTGGTTTCAATTACAACAATTAAAATAGAAAGCATGACAAATAAGCCAAATATACAAATTATGGAATTGGCTATTGAGACCATGTGTAATAAATACTATTTTTAAAGGTAATTTTCTATGAAGACGCTCCAAGGCCACATACTATTTTTCTGTGTGATAAAGTCTGGAATTTTCTTTTGGGTACATATTTTTAAGGAGCTTTTCACCCACACCATCTGTATCTAAAAGGAAACAATGTGAAGACAAGAGGAACCATGTCTTATGAGCAATACTCTGAAAACATGACTGTTAAACAAACAATGGAAACATCAGGATTGTGGTGGGGAAGTATGTAGATGTTCTTCTGTCTCTTAAAGAAGGACCAGGTCAGCCTCCTCAGATCCCAAAGCAGGTAAAAGGAAGACAGATATGCAAACTTCAAGGAGATGAGAAAAAGATTGCCTGATTTGCAAAAATGGAGTTCAGACAGGGCTTGACCTCTAGACTCCTTTACATTTAGATGACACTATACAGAGTCACCAGGATATTTTAGAAGACCATTGTGTTTTGGGGACCAAAACTCTTCCTGTTGCATACTACTCAATGGCATGAATGCTAACGTCCCCCTCATCTCCAACTTGTACCTGCCCATCCTAGATTATCTTACCCTTCCTATGCAATTTCTCTGCTAGCAGTCATATGCCACCCTTCCTTCTCAGCCACAGCCTGTGTTGTTCTGTCTTACTTTTATTTATCCATGCCTAGTTATCTCCCAGCCTTTCATCTTCTTTTTTTCTTACATCAAGTACCAGTTGCACTTTCTTCCAACTCCCATGACATCATCCTGGATCTCCTCTCTCATGTCAGCCTTTAGTCCACCACTCTGAGAGAAGTTATTGTTTGCTTTCTCACCCAGTGTACCTCTCTGCCCAGGGTCTTATTGGATAAGAGTTTCTGAAGGCTTCTAAGAGGCAAATGAAGGTCCTGCACATTTCAGTCTATTCTTCTTTTTGCAATGACTTTTGGCCAGATGCTCTGTTAGCTCCAATTTCAGATAACTTTTCCATTAGGTGCTCTGATATAAGGGCAGTTTCTTTCTTGTGTCAGAAGCAAATGAGTCCTATAAAAGTTCAAGTGACTTACCCCCTACCACCTCTTAAAAGTGTGCAAATCTGCTTAGAAGCAGGTCTGACCTTTCCCTTCTGTTCATCCTCATTTTCTCTTGTCCAGCAGGAGACCCCTCTTCACCACCCGTGGTGGACACCACACAAGGCAAAGTCCTGGGGAAGTACATCAGCTTAGAAGGATTCACACGGCCTGTAGCCGTCTTCCTGGGAGTCCCCTTTGCCAAGCCCCCTCTTGGATCCCTGAGGTTTGCTCCACCACAGCCTGCAGAGCCCTGGAGCTCCGTGAAGAACACCACCTCCTACCCTCCTATGTAAGCTGCTGGGGGGTGATTTAGGGCCTTTTTTCTGTTAGGAAATATGTATTTGAGCGATGCAGAAAGGAATTAAAACAATTCTCTGATCTATTACAATGTCTGATCTAAAACAATTCTCTGAACTATACATTGTTCTGGAATCCCCAAGTAACATTTCAGAACCATCATAGTTTTCTAGAGTCCTGTGTTCAGCACACAACACATCTGTTGTGAGCCAGACATACTCTAATATAAAGATCCATTAAAGAACCAAACTCAGACTCCTAGAATCATTGACCTGTGTCTTAGCATGGGGGAGAAACAAAGGAAAGCACAGATGTTAACAAATAAATAATGTAGTATGCTAGATTATGATGCATAAGGAAGAGAGATATTTCTGTGCTATCTATTTTAATGGTCTCTCTTTTTGACTCAGAATTGGTAGAGAAGTAGAGTAGGAAATGCCTCTCTCAGATGTGTCTAGCTGCCCATGCACACCCTGAACAATGGTTTGTGTGCCTAAGTCATCTTCATCGGCTGGCAAAAAGATGTGCAGGTCCATATGGCCTTCTGACCACCCCCCCAGAGAACTCAAGATACTCAGAGATGTCAGTTCAGATGTGATTTCTCTCCTAAGTAAGGATGTCTGAGAATACCCAAGATTCTACCCCTGGCTGCCTTCTTTTCTTTTGTAAAGAAAATAAATTAATGTTCCAATCTCAAATGTAATACATGAGTATTGTAGACAGGTTGGAAAACACACAGGAGCAACACTGAGCAAACAAAAGCTACACACAATGTCCCTACCCCAAGAGAACTGTTGTTACAGTATTAATCTTTCTTTCCAGTCTTTGGCTTGTTGTCTGTTCCCTAGAAAATAGCATAGGTGGCCACCTTGCTCACCAGTGTTGTCAACAACACACTGTCACTAAGTGTCACAGGCTGACATCTGATACTGGTGACTGTTTTAGGGGCACTTCCAAGAAAGAACATTTCTGAAGAATGAATAAGAGCTTTTTTTGAATGTCTCTCTGTAAAGATCCAAATCTGACTGTTTCTTCTAAGGACGTATAAGGACATTCATTCTTAGGCACCTGCCAGTACCTGGATTTATTTAAAGAGTATTTTGTGGGCAATGGAGAGATGGTTCAGCAATTAAGAGCACTTACTAATTTTGCAGAGACCAGAGTTTATCCCCCATCATCCACATTGGGCAGTTCATAATTGCCTGTAACTCCAGCTCCAGGGCATGCAATGCTGTCTTCTGACCCCTGTGGGCACCCCTACCCAAATGTACATACTCCCACACCCATACATACATACAAAAATGAATAATTTGTTACTCTTGAGTATTTCTTGGAATGAAACTATAATGAATAGAACAACAATAAGTATAATTTAGTGTTGAATGCTAGTGAAGTTGAATTTTCCCTCTTTTGATATTTGAATTGATACTTTTATGAGTATTATACCCCTTGCTTTCATTGACATAAGAATGCCCCCAGATAATAGAAATATAGACATACCTTTTCTGGCTTCACTTGACAACTTCATTCTGGCACTGAGAGCCTTGCTGTTTCTATCTTTGAAAAGATGAAGGATGAAGAGACTGTTACAGTCCCAGGATTCCCACTAGTATCTTTTAGATACCCTCTTACTGATTGCACATACATCCAGTCCAGTTAAAGCAGTTTCATTCACAGGTGCAAGCCTCCAAGTGCAATGTTGGTCCTAAGGTGACATTTCCAGCTTGGCTCTTGATGAGCATCTGATGTTTTCTCTCTCCTTCTAAGGTGCTCCCAGGATGCAGGGGTAGGGCAGATGGTCAATGACCTTATAACAAACAACAAGGAGAAAATTCGTTTCCAGTTTTCAGAAGACTGTCTCTACCTGAATGTTTACACTCCTGTTGACTTGATGAAGAATAGCAACAGGCTTCCAGTAAGTGAGGGGCTTACTGACTCAGACTCCTGATTTCCAGCATCCAGATCTCTGTGCAACCGGAAGGCAACAAAGGCCTCTGGGCACAGAGCACTATGGGCACCATGGGCAGACTGATTCAAGAGTTCATCCCACCAAGAGTTTTTCTATTTCACTCTTCCCCAAAGACATCAGACTTGCTACTTGCCTAGAACTGCATCTTATTTTCTCCACGATTTCTTATGCTACTTAAAAAAAAATACTTCAAGGTATTAGATTAGAATCTGATCTCAGAAACAGGTAATGTCTTACCTTATAATAAAGTTATATTGGAGAAAAATGAATAGCCGAAGCCTTTCTGTATAGTTAGGGAAACTGAGGCTCATATAGGGAAGAGGACACACAGAAGGGGTGATAGGACAAGAGCTTAGTTCTTAGATCTTCACGCCTGTGCTCTTAGGCAGGGGCTGGCAAGGGGAAATGTGGACTATCTTCCTTTTCAGGTTACCCTTGACAACTTTTACTGCCAGGGGAAACTTTCACGGTGCATGATGGCAGTTTGGAGGGAGGAGTCTGTGGCGATCTCATAAGCACTTTTCATGTCCTTTGCCACCCACCTATGATTGTATTGTATGTAGCTCTTTCCCCTCCCTGGTTGCCTTTGGCACATGCTGATGACCTAATGAGTCAGCGGTTCCCATAGATATGAAAAGGCCATGGTAGGGCAGGCTGCCAGTTACAGGGCAGAGTCCTGGGGACAAGCTACTGTAAAAGAGATGATCTTTGAAGTTTAGGCAGGGTGTGGGCACCCACCCAGTCTTTTAGAATCTTCTAGGATGGGACTCAGAAGTGAAGGAAGAGGCTGTGATCTTGAGAACAGTATTTGCTCCTAAACATGCTTAGTTTGCACAAGGAAATGAGAATAAATCTCTGCTCATTCATTGGTCTCTACTGTGAACTCAGTGTGTCTCCCTAGTGAGACTCTTGGCAATGGAAATAGGAACACGAACCCTTATGGGGCGCCTTGCCTTTTGGGAACCTGTAATGTGGTCTGCCCATGTGCACATGTACACATATCATAATATCTTGAGCATATCATTGCCCACCAGCTCTTGAGCTCAGTCTTTACTCAAGATGAGCTTGATTCAGTCCTTCCTTGGACAGAAGCAGTCCTATAGGAGGGGAAATAGGATCTCTGGGAACATGGGAGTAGGAAACCCCACTGGCAGTGCACATAGGGCTTCAACTTCAAGGTCTGGGTTTGAATCCTTGGTCTTCATTTTACTAGCTGCAAGACCAAGCCATGTCTTACCTTCTCAGCTTCTCATCCCCAAGTAGGAGTCTTCAATGTAAACATTCAGTGGCTACAGTATAGCCAGTCCTGTCTCAGTAGGCACAATAGCAGCAGCAGCAGCAGAGAGAAGGGAGTTGTAGTCTTAATCTTTCTTTCTTTTTTTGTCCTTTTTTTTTTTTGTTTGTTTTTTTGGGTTTAGTTGTTGTTGTTGTTGTTTTTGTTTTTGTTTGTTTGAGGCAGAGTTTCTTTGTATAGCTTTGGCTGTCTTGGAACTCATTCTGTAGACTAGACTGGACTTAAACTCAGAAATCTGCCTGCCTCTGCCTCCCAAGTGCTGGGATCAGAAATCTGCCTGCCTCTGCCTCCCAAGTGCTGGGATAAAAGGCATGCATCACCATTGCCTGGCTCTTTCTTAATGCCTGAGAGTTGTAGGGGTTCTAGTTGATGTCTAGCACCAGGTTATTGAATTGTGGCCATGAGCTTCAAGGATGAGGAGCTCAGTACAAAGCCACTGGGACCATGTGGCTGAGTCAGGTCCTATCCCTAGCTTTCATTAAGGTTGTGCATTTCAGGCTTGCGTATTTTCTTATCTGTCAAATCAGGCAGTATTAGTACCTATGTTGTAGATAATCATTTCAAATTGCTCAGCAGAGACTTGTTGAATAGTTTGTATTATTTTTATTAGTAATATTATATAAATAAAACATCTAATGTTATATATTATAACTTTATCCTCTCTCTGTTCTGTGACATGTGAGCTTTTTAAGTCCAAGAGTCATCAAGAGCTCCCTCAGACTCAAGTGTACTCACAGTACCTGTTCTAGATATCCAGGTACTTATGTAACTGAAGACTTCCTAGAGATGTACATGTGAACTTCATAGGACGGGGAGAACATGAAACAGAGGGAACACTGGGAAGGGGTCCCATTGAAGATATGTAGATTTGGAGACAATCATTCAGGTGCATTAGTATTATCAGAGCTGAGAGTAAAATTTGAATACTGACCCTTGCTAATTTTCAGGCATCAGGATAGTGTGCTGTCTGAGAGAACATAACATCCCTGGCTCCTTTGTTTCCCATGATAATGCTCTTACTTTGGAAAGATCTGAATAGACACTGAACAGGGAGAAGTCTATAGGAAAAGTAGAAAATGATGACTGTCATCACTTCCTAAGCCTAGTGAGGTGAGGACAGAGACTATCTTTTGCAATCAGCTGTCACTAGATGACTTTAAGTGATGATCTCATTGAGTCAGGGTATGGTCAAGAGAACCAAACTTGAAAATGTATGAGTTTTTTCGACTTCCTATGATACAATGGTTCTTTTCTTGCTGTTCAGGTGATGGTGTGGATCCATGGAGGTGGAATGGTAGTGGGTGGGGCATCTACCTATGATGGAAGAGCCCTCTCAGCACATGAAAATGTGGTAGTGGTGACCATTCAGTATCGCCTAGGCATCTGGGGATTCTTCAGGTAGGCTTTTGTGCCATGCCCACTCGTCTACTCCAGTTAAATCTGTAATATCAGGGGTAAAAGCCTGATTAAGGATAAGTGGCCTCCTGGATATTCAGACAGTCGCTGGTATCTCCTAACTCAGACGTGTTCCAGATTAGTCTTTCCAATTGTCAACACGCCCTCTTATTTAGGCATAAAGGTACCCCAAGAAATGATTCGTAAATGGCTAAGATTAGACATTGTTTCCTGGCCAGCACAACGTTTCCAACCTATCCTAATTTAATTCCAAGCTGTCCTTAGCTTGGAATTTCTCTCAAGGAATCTGCCTTATCAGACATGTTGTCCTCAGAGTTAGCAACAGAGGTCAAGCACATTTCTTAGGGCAGTCCCACAGAAGACAGAACTGTTTTACATAATAAAGAGTAATCGAAGGGCTTCCCTCATTCAAGGACATTATCTAGAACTGTTAGATCAGAACTTCCTGGTGCTTGTCTCCAGCAAGACCCAGAGAATTAGCATAGTAATAACAAAATAGTCCCAGCAGGGAGGGTACCATTGCTCTTCTGCCTGCTTCACACCTAGATACCTGATCCTACCAACCTTGATGTGGTGGTCACTTGTCTACATGACTTCAGTCTTGCTCTCTGATCCTATTGACCTTGCTGTAACCCTCGCCTGCCTACGTGACTCTTGTCATTTGCCCTGTTTTCTGTATACCATATAAGCCTGGTTTTCACTTTGTGCATTGGACTTGAACTCAGGGCTCGCTCACAGACTAGAACTAGAACTTAGATGGACTGGGATTTGGGTTCATGCAGTCCGCAGTCCCCCGGACCCAGAGCTCTTGGGTCCAGGACCTAGCTCCTATCCAGAAGAGGTGGCTACTTTAGACCCAGTGTGTTTCAGGTAGCCTCAGATGTACCTCAACTGTTGAGCTGCCAGATTTATCATTTCTCTTTTGCAATGACTGTAAAAGTCTGATGTCATTTTTAAGAAATACATTCAGATTCAGCACACTCTTGTGTCGGCTCTGTTTGTCATTCTTTGCCTACGCCTCGTCCACCCGACTAGGACCCCGTTTCTCCCTCGGGTTGAGGGAGGCCCAGATCGGCCAGCCTGTGGCACTTTTGGGCTTTCCTGTTTCCATTATTAGACTTTCATTGGTCTTTTTTAAATAGCCAACATACCTGAAACTGGTTGATGGTAAAGAATATAGATTTATTTAGTTCAGAATGTGGATGGCCCAAAGCTTAAGACTGTGCCATTTCATCAGAGCTGGGGGGTGAAAAGCTCCACCTTACAATGCATTTGTGGAAGAAATGAAATTTAATCTGTGGGCTAAAGAGCAAAGCACACAAGAAGACAATAAGCTGAAGAGAAGGGAGGGGCGGGTTAATTTCTTAGCAGCTTTTAATTGCTAACCATCATAACCAAAAGCAGATTGGTAAAAAGGGGGGCTATTTTAATGGCTTATACATCCCAATCATAGTTGACCATTGAGGGAAGGTAGGGCAGAAATATGAGAAAGGAACTAAAGAGATTGTGAAAGAGTGCTCCTTATTGGCTTGCTTTCAAGGCACACTCCTCTTGCTTTTCATATATCAGAGTACTACCCATAATAGGCTATAAATGTAGTTCTTCTGGGTGGGGTTTCTCTCATACTCGAATAATGACAGGGCATTACTATGCCTGTTCTAGCCTGTTTCAGCTCCCAAATAAATTAAACACAGACCTGACATTTTTATTAACAAACTGCCAGCACTGAGCTGTTATAACCCAACTAGGCTGCCTACTACCCAGCCACGTGCCCCATTACTTGCCACCTGGTCTTGCCCTGGCTTGCTCCCGTCCATGTGTGTCCTCATGACTGCTCTGTCATTATGACCTCGTGATCATAATGAGACTTCCTGGCTCACCTCCTTCTTTCTCTCCCTCCGTATCTTCTTTTTTCTTTGGACTCTCCTCTCCAAGACTAGAATTGGAAGTCCTGTCCTGTTCTCTTGTCCTGACCAGCTACTGGCTGATCAGCACTTTATTAAACAATCAGAGGTGAGGACAATACCTCATTGATACAGGAGATGCTCTAATAATCATGACAATGCCAACATCCAAACTACAACTAGATCTCTGGGCACATCAATCAGCATCAGACTACACAGTGCACAAAACCATGCCCCACCAGTAGGCTGGAACCACCCCCTAACAGAGATTAATCAAGACAATGCCTCCACAGTCTTGCCTCCTGATTAATTAGATGGAGTTTGTCAATTGTGGTTCCCTTTTCCCAGATGACTCTAGTTTGTGTCAAGTTGATAAAAAAAGTATAAGCACAGTCACCATCTCATTGTCTCAGGAAGAAGTAACCCGATCTTTCTGAGTACGCAGATCACTAAAAGATTCCAGGGTGCCCAATGGCCTAATTACCTTCCACTGGGCCTCATCTTCCCCAGATTCTATCACTGGATAATTTTGTCACATTAGGGACCAAGGCCCCAGCCCATGATCCCTTATCACATCAATCATATCCAAACCATCAAAAGGGCATCAATGCTGTCATTCTTCGTGAGGATTTTTGCTAAGTTTCTTCACAAGGTTTCCAGTTCCTTCTTTCTTGAAACCTATCTCACCTCATTCCCCAGTCACACCTATCCACTTCCTTCTGAGCTTCCTTTCAGGATATCTACTCTACCCATCGAAATGATGCTTACCTTGTAAGCCCCACTCTTCACGTTGCCGCCCGTTAAGTACACACCCCATTTTCACCTGTGCTGCTCAGATGACTGCATTCCTCTATGACAGACACAGTACCAGCATGCTGCAGGCAAGTCTTTTAACAAACCACACCACCCGGCTGTTCTCAAGGCCAATCATGGCCTCTATCAGTCCTCACCTCAAGCTCATGTGGCTCACTTAGACCAGCCCCAGACAATTATTCCAGCCTCTTTGAGATGCTCCCATTCCTGGCTTTGGCCACTTTCCTCCTCCACAGTTGCTGCTTCTCAGCCCTTCCACTCTTTGTCTTCAGGCTTTGTGCGTCTCCCCCTCTTCTAATTCTATGAGTGATCCCACGAGTACTTAATAGACTTCCCTGTTTGTGTTCTTCACCTCTCCTTTGAACTCCAGGTGATTCTTCTTAGCTATTACTGTACACCTCTGACTGTGTGCAGGAACACACCACTTTGAAAGGCCTTTGCCAAATTATTCCACACAACAAAGACCTTAGGTGTTTTCCATAAGGTCTTCTGCATAGCTCCTGGCAGTTCCAACTTTCTGGGTGCTCTGGACAAAGGTTACTTGCAGGTTACTGGACTTCTCTTTTTCTCCTGTTTCTTAACCACCCCCCATGCAATCTGCATTCTCCTCTATGAATCAGAACCCTTAGTCTCTAGCCTATTATTATAACTGATTAGATTTTATTAACCTGTAAATTCACTATGAGGGTGCTTCACAGAGTGGCCTAAATGCTCTGGGAGACAACAACCTAGTCATGTCAGGCGTCTGCACAATGCTCCCTGTTATTTATAATACAGAAACCCTTTCCAGGGCTCCTGGTCTCTATTCTGCCTGCATTTCACAGTCAAAATCCTCACATTCTTGTTCCCATGGCCTTGGGGTATTTGCACATGCTGCTTCTCCTAACTCAAAGTTCATTCTCTAGATGTTAATAAGTCCCGGACTCATTTTATTTACGTCTATTCTAAATGCCTTTCTGGTTATGAGAACTCAATACTGCCTCATGATTTTGCCTTTGCCTCTTTCTTTGTGACTTTCTTTTTCTAGTGGCATGATATACCATTTGAGTCTGTGGTTTTGTGGTCTGCAGTGTAAAATGAATGTAGTCAGTTTGTCTCTTTGTTTCCCAGAAATACAGTCAGATGGATGATGGATACTCAGTACATAGTTGCTAAAAGAAATATTGAGAACCATACAAGTATCAATATAGGGATGAGAGGTAGGTGAAGTCCACTGTGTCAGGCATGAGAGCATAGCATAATTCTGGAAGGTTCATGAGGAACTCCAGTCAGTCCAAAGTCCTAGGAGCCTTCTTATTCTATTTATATCCCCTTTATTTTCTTACAGCACTGGGGATGAACACAGCCGGGGGAACTGGGGTCACTTGGACCAGGTGGCTGCACTGCATTGGATCCAGGACAACATTGCCAATTTTGGAGGGGACCCAGGCTCTGTGACTATCTTTGGACAGTCAGCAGGAGGTGAAAGTGTCTCTGTTCTTGTAAGTGTTTCTGGAAACGGATGCTTAGATTTGGTGAATTTATCCATGGAATCTCTTGGAGATGAGCCATCTCCAAGGGCCAGAGGCATCTTGACTTTCAATGCAGGAGTTCAGGAATCTACTCATCATTCACTAGATGGTGAGGGGCTAAAGACCAATCTAATGCCTTGATTTCCAGAAATTTCAGTGTCCAACTTTGCTAGAGCTATAAGCATTTCCAGCTACAGCTTGAGGTACTGATGATCCTAGTCTTCTCAATTGATTGATCTGCCCTCTTTTGTTAATCATTTAGCACTAAGATTGGGCACTTCTTTTTGAAGTAGAGTTGAGTAGAAACCACAAAGAGGAAGAAGTCGTTTCTAAGCTTCAAGATAGATATACATGCCATGGGCTCAAGTGCTGAAGGCCAGCAGGGAACTCTGAGGTGTTCTCGTGACTTGTCAAGAGGGAGGGCAGCTGACTCGAGCAGAGGGAGGGTTTTGCTTGGGTGGTAGGTGAGAAGAGAAATGTGTGGAAGTGAGGTGGGTGAGTCCTGCTAGGGGATGCAGGACACAGGTGCTTGAAGGTATACATGTGTTGCTGATGTATGGAATGGAACTTAGGGAAACTCTAAGGGAAGCTACAGAAAGTTTTTGGGGCAGTAAAGACACTACTAACTCACAGAGAGAAGGCATCCATTTCTAGTCTGTCTGTCTGTCTGTCTGTCTGTCTGTCTGTCTGTCTGTCTCCCTTTCTACTCTTTCAACTAACCCACAAATCTACCAACCTATGCATCTATGATCTATATGTATCTATTCCTCATCTAAGAACCAATGAATCTATGTATCTAACTATGCCATCTATATAGGGTATCTATCTGTACATCTATCATCTCTCCATTGATCTATGCATCTACTTATAATCCATCAATCCTCTCCCATCATCTGCCTCTATTCTTATCACTTCTCTATTTTCTGACTCCATATACTCTAATTACATTCTTTTCCTACAGTAAAACTTTCCTGAATAATGTAGGGTGATATAAATATTTCCTTAAAACATTACTCACTTACATAACACTGTGATCTATATTTGAACCGTATTCTGAATTAAAATGAGAAATTGCTTATTTACTTAATATCCTAATATAAGGATATTGTTTCCATTATGAAACATTCAATGTTAAACAAATATATTTCTGTACCTCTGATCACTTCACATTTCCCTCCCTCTTATTTCCTGCCTGCCCCTCTCTCTTTCATTTTGCTGTTGTCCCATAAGCTGTATCCTCAGCCCTTTTAATCATGGCCCCCTTTCTTAGGATAAGTTCTGTGTAATAGAAATTGGGCTAGCTGTTGTCAAACTGTCTTTTAGGGAATTTTGATTATCATCATGGCACTGGCCATATATGTTCCGATTTGCTTCTTAGTACATGCTCTGGTTCTACTACATTGAGGTTTTGTGGGGAAATCTCAGATCCAAGAAAAGCCTCAGAAGCAGGCCACAAAACATGAGGAGCTCTCATTTCCACAGAGCACTGTATTCTCTAGGTGGATGTGTAGGCAGAGGAGAAGGTAGAGGCAGCTTTAAATTGCAACAGGTAAAGATATAGAAGCCATGAATTTCATGAATTTGACAGAGTGAGACAGATGGTCAGATAGGCACACACACAAATACAGAGAGAGAGAAAGGGAGAGAGAGAGACAGAGACAGAGAGAGAGAGAGAGAGAGAGAGAGAGGGAGAGAGAGGGAGGGAGAGAAGGAGGAAGAGAGAATGAGAGAAAGAGAGCACAAGGGGAGTAGTACATGGGATACATTGGAAGGAAGAAAAGGAAGGGGGAAATTATGTAATTACAATCTATGTAATTATTATAACTATGTAATTACAATTATGTAATTATTACAAAGGGGGCAAGCTGATCCTCTTGTGTGTATAAATTCTTTCCTCCACTCCTCTCTCTTGCTAGGTATTGTCTCCTCTAGCCAAGAACCTTTTCCATAGAGCCATTTCCCAAAGTGGTGTGGTCTTCACTTCTGGTTTGTTTACACAGGATGCAAGTTCAGTGACTGAAGTAAGTCCCACCCTGTGTTCTTTCCTCTGATTTCCTGAGGGACTGGTGGTGGGGAGAGCTTATGAGAATCAACTCAAGGGATTCTTTTTTTTTTTTTTTTTTTTTGAGACAGGGTTTCTCTGTGTAGCCCTGGCTGTCCTGGAGCTCACTTTGTAGACCAGGCTGGCCTCGAACTCAGAAATCTGCCTGCCTCTGCCTCCCAAGTGCTAGGATTAAAGGTGTGTGCCACCACCACCCGGCTTAACTCAAGGGATTCTTGAAATAAGACTAGCTGAATGGGAGGTGCTTTTCAGATTTTGTGCTAGCTGCACTCTGAAGGTATCTGACCTATCTTCCTACAGATCACATTAAAAAGCCTTGAAGTTGTGCAGAGATTGTGTGTGGAGACAGGCTGTCCTTGGAAGCATGCCTCCTGTATTAGTTCTCAAAGAATGGGTGCTGGAAACTGAAGCCAAATGGCCAGTAAGTGAGAGAGTGGATCTGAGCTAGACAGTGGGATCATGGATTCTTGCTCTTCACTTGTCTGTATATCATGGCTTCTCTTGAGATAATATATTTTAATATTTTGTTCATTTTTAAAGTTATAAGGGAACAGAATCAGATAGTAAGTTACACAATGATATATGGCGTCACAATAATAATTAGTAACAGAAGCATCAGTTCATGGACCCAGAAACCACATCTGCTTGTTTAGAGTGTTTTCAGGAAACCTTTTCTATCTTCAGAAATGGTACTTAGAATAGAACCCCTGTCTACATCAGTGGAAGGTACTGTTGCTGCTCTTGACATCTGCAGTTCCCTGTTATCTCTTGCAGCAAATTGTTGCTGTTGCTGGCTGTAAGACCACTACATCTGCTATCATTGTTCACTGCCTGAGGCAGAAGACAGAGGAGGAGCTCTTAGAGATCACACAGAAAATGGTGGGTGTGCGTTCTAGGGAACTTCTTCCACAGGCTTGCACACAAGCTTTATTCAGTTTTCTGTAATCTGACTCTAAAGTACCCAAGGCCAATTTTTATTTATTTATTTATCTATTTGTTGATTGGCTCATTTACTTTTAGTTTTAAATTATTGGAAGCAATATCAGTCATTGACGCCAACTAGGAATTTTATGATTTCTTATTTATTTATTTATTTATTTATTAAAGTTATTGAAATTAAAATACAATTATATCATTGGATAATATGACATAATTCCTCTTTCTTTCCTTCCCCTAAGTCCCTCTCATTGTTTTCTCTCAAATTAATGGTCTCTCTTTTTTTCATTGTTGGTGTATGTATGTGTGTGTGTGTGTGTGTGTGTGTGTTCTGGAATGACTGATATTGAACTTCTAGGAGACACAATTTTCTCTTGTGAGAGTGTACCTTTTTTCCCTGAAGCATTGAGTAGGAAAAGAGATAGTTGAAAAAGAATCCTCAAAAGTAACTGATGTTTTAGTACATGGCTGGATCTGTCTGCTCTGGAGATGTTATTGAGACTCTATTACTAAGCTTTCCATTCTGTTTTTGGCTTCCCATTGAAGCATGCATCTCTCCTGGGAAGATAAAAGTTAACAGCACTCCACATATACACCCTACCTACTTAGAAACTGTCTATCATCAACGCTTGAACAACTATTTTGGTTTAAACTTTTTTGGACTAGGACTCATTTTGAACTGTCAGCTGCATTCAGGGATACAGTGACTCAATTCACATTTCAGATGCCTGAATTTATTAAATGAAAGTAGAGGATTGGGAAAGGAAAAGAAGGCTTATCCTGCTCGGCTAGTTTGTACCACACCCAGCTAAACCTCCCCTTGATACTGATGCATCCTCACCTTTTTTTTTCCTTACAGGAAAATTGGGGTGTTGTTGCCAAGGAGGATTTCTTAGTGGGATGGTTGAGGAAAGATTCAGGTGCAGTCAAGCAGACATTCTACCCAAAGCTCCAGTGACCCTGACTCTGGGTCCCAGGACCTGTTGACTTCCTGCTGCCATCCCTCCCTCATCTTGCTTCACCTTGCACCATACAGAAAGCACAGAATGTAGGGTTCTCTTATGTCAGCCACAGAGGAACTAGGAACACAGCCAAAATGATCAGATTTTATACCAGGAAGGCTGACCACCATAATCTGCCTTTGTTTCCACAGAACTTTTTTAAGTTTGATGTACAAAGAAATGCCAAAAAGGTAAGGATATTTTAAGATTTTTCAACCTTGGAGCGATAATCTTCAATTAACTACAGTTGGTAGAATTCCCATTGGTGGAAACTTACTAATGTCTTGTGTATACTGTTGAGATACAGAGCCGAAAAGAGTCACTTGATAGTTAATACAGTCAAGGAGAACAGACGTGTGGCTGGCTCTACCTTCCTGACTGCCAGCTCAGTGCACAAATCAGGAATTCTCTATTTCTCATTTGTATTTCTTGCTCAAAAAATGATCCTGTGAAAAGAGATGACACTTTTCACCATCAGAAGACTGAAATTAATGACTAAAAGTCTCAGGAGCCATTTTTGAGTACCGAAACCCTCTGAGAAGGAAGAGGGACTCAGGTGGTTTATAAGGGAGGAGCCTGTGGTGTCACTCTGGAGGATATCACACAGTATCCTATACCATGAAAGCTTCAACAGGGCTGCCCATCTCACTTCTTCTCCCAGCAGTGACCAGGGTCTGGGAAAATCAGTTATCCAGCATCTTACACTTCTGTCCCTTTTATTCTGTGGCAGGATATGACTTTGAGCTGGAATATAGCAGCAAAGTAGACAAGATGTCTGTCCATCTTGGAAAATTCCATCTTGGAGAATGAGAGTGAAATAGGAAAAAAAATTATAAAACTATATTTTGGGTCTTGTTCATGGTTCAGATAAAAGATACATTAGAAAATGTGGACAGAACTGGCCAGTAGTTACATGTAGAGAAGGTCGCAAATGATGGCTTCAAGAGCTGAGATCATCTGAGCCAAACTCTGGAAGAAAGAAACACTCTGTCATGAAACCTGGAAGTAGAGAGGGATAAAGGGGCCTGCTGCAAGAGAAGGGTGTGTCTGGAGGGGCGATAGGGAGAAGAGTAGGCTTGAGTTTGGAGAGGGAACCGAGATTCAAAGGGAAATGGTCACTCGTGATGGTGTAGTGTAAATGGGGAGGTGTCCAGAGTACTCTGGATGGATCAATGACATGGTGAGTTTGAAAGTGTTTTTTTTTTTTTTCAACATGTAGAAATAGACTATATGAAAGGGGCAGAGGAGATGCAAAGACAAACTTGGAGGTCTCTCGAAGAAGGCAACACAGGTGAAGATCATGGCAAATTCTATGAATTTCAGAGAAGTAAGATGGTAAAGGAATAGCTGAGAGGAATTACTTGTAGGTGCTGTATTAACTGCAAGAAAAGAGAGGGAGGAAGGATGCTTCTGACTCTGTAATTCAAGCACTTGGCATCACACCAGTGACTTCAGCACCATTGGAGTGGACAGCACCAACGACTGTGGTTCTCACAGATGGCCAAGTTAATGGTCTCACAGGAGTGCTGCCCACCTTGGTCCTTGAGGTCTCTTTCTTGAGTTTACTGTCTCTTTCTCATACCATCATATCCTGCCACGGCTTGTAACAGCACAAGATGTACCCTGATGAACACAAGATAGACCAGGTAAAATGTAAAAACCTGAAAAATAACTTATAGGGAAAATATCCTGGCTTCCTCTGTAATTCAGCTTTCTGTTACTATTATAAGTACTCTCGATAAGCAAATTATCAAGGAGCAGAGTTTGTTTTGGTGGAGAGTTTGAGGCTTTTTTCCACGGTCAGTTGGCCTTGCTTCTTTGTGACAGGAGTAGGAAATGGGAAAGAATGGAAGTCTACAGTTAGCCTCAAGTGCCCATTCCCAATAACCTGAACTTTAATACTTGACTCCATTTCCTAATGATCCCACCTACCACAACCAACACCACCTGGAGAGCAAGACTACAACACCTGAGTCTTTTGAAGATATTTAAGGTCCAAATAACAGCAACTCCATTGAGTTAGATATTTGGTGTACCAGAGAGTCAGAGGTGTGCCAGATGTACGATGTGCCCTACTGTGAGAACATCTTTTTAAAGCCCACTCTAGAGTGTTCCTTTACCCATGGCTCAGATAGTCCTGGGAGTAGACCTACATAAAGACAGAATTGTCAAATCAGCCTCCAAAGTCGGGGAGAATATTTGCCTATCTGAGGGTAAGGCCATTCTGTGGAATGGTCCTGTGGTACCTACAGTGCGTGATAAAACTTTGGAACGAGTAAGGAGCCATCTAAACTTGTGGATTCACATGTTTAAAATTCACATAAGGATGGCAACTTAAAAGTAATCATAGTGTGGAGCATGATTGTGAAGCTGAAGAAGTGAGCATTATGTTACCCAGAGTGGGAGAAATAGCAAGTCCTATACATTTTTATATCCACTAATTTTTTTTGTTTGTTTGCTTTTTTTTTTTATAGCCCTGGATGTCCTGGAACTCACTATGTAGACCAGGCTGGCCTTGAACTCAGAAATCCACCTGCCTCTGCCTCCCAAATGCTGGGATTTAAGGGTGTGTGCCACCATTAATTCTTTTTTTGTAAGCCTATGTGCCTTTAAATAGGAATTCACACATAGTACGTGAGCATTGGCATTACACTGGTGAAAGGCTCAGAGTAAATGAATTATGAATTTCCCCTGAAGCAGTGACTTAGGATTCACTAATTTAACACTCATGACAACCTTACAAGATCTAACTATAAGGAATAGTGAGGACTAATTCTAGGTAATGGGCTAAAAATTGAAATATATGATACATGTTTAATTTGAGTTCAGGATTCCCCTACCCTTTCCTTGCCACCATTACTTTGCTACAGACAGATGCTCTTAGTCAGATCTTTGTGACTCTAGACATTTATCGCCCTTATAAAGACCCCTAATTTCTGGGATCACTGTGAACATAGCCATGAGGGTCAATGTTCTAGTCACAGTCATGGGTTCTGTGTTCCAGCTGCCCACCTAGACAGGCATAGCAGGAGATATGGGTGATTTCTGACACCGGGCTTCTCTGTTTCCTAGAACTATCCTTTCATGCCCACTGTGCTTGATGGAGTGGTGCTGTCAAAGACACCAGAAGAGATCCTAGCTGAAAAGAACTTCAACACAGTGCCCTATATCGTGGGAATCAACAAGCAAGAGTTTGGTTGGATTCTCCCAATGGTGATCATAAACAGAACTATTAGACAGATGAACTTCCCCCTCTACCAACTATTCATCCAGCCTGTTCACTCATGAGTTCTTTGTTCAAGCCATGCTTGGTATCTAGGACAGCTGTCCCTATTACTATGAGTAATTCTTCCATGGAAACATTCTTGGACACCACCTATATATCTCCTTTGAAATGGAGGCCTGGGAATGTTTTCTTTGCTTTTTCCTTAATGAATCTTGGAATTCCCAAGGCTGGTTGTACTGTAGAGATAACAATTGTGTAGATGAAATGACCAAATAAATCAAGAAAGGAGTTAAGAATTCAGGAGCATCAGGCCGGGGAACAGAAAGATCCACTTGTGCTTGGCCTCTTAAGTCTCATGGGTGCTCTAATTGTCTCGGGGCCAGTGTTCAGAAAAGTGCTATAACTGAGTTCGAATTTGGTTCTAATAGGTAAGAAGAGGTTTTTCTTTTTAAAAGATTATAAACATCACCTACAGTGGTTAAAATGGCAGTGTAGGAGGTGGACATAGGAAAAGTTCCAAAATGATTATGTAGTGGGGCAGATTTGACCCAGAAATACAGTAGCAGGTGGAGAAAGACAAACACAACCCGACCTCAAAAATCTTTGACACACACAGTGGAGATGTTTGTGGACTGATGGTATATAATTGCTAGTTTCTATAGTGACTTATGTAAGAGACGTTTCAGGGGCAAGTCTTCCCATCAGTGTATTTTTTCTAGAGAATATGTAATTTCATTTGAAAGCATTGGGCTTTATCAGGCTGGCATAGAAGGGTTTTGTGGTGCCTTAAATTTCTGAAAAAAATACTGGGACCAGGACTCTGAGAATAGAGTTTTGAATGACATCAGTACATGCTAAGAGTTTTGCCGCTCTCTCTGGAAGATTTCAGATATCATCAAAGAACCCAGTCACAATGGTTGTAAGAGTGACTTCATTACTCAGCAGAGTCTGTTCCTCTGTCCTTAAGCTCTCTGCTTCTACTTTACCTTGGTCTAAATGTTCCTCCACTGCCCAGAAGAACAGTGTTTCTTTAGACTGATAAATAGGTACCCAAGTGTCTTTATTTATTTCCTTGAATTTCTATATAGAAATCTAATTGTCTTATTGATTTAATCAAACTCATGGGAGAGCCATATCCACTGATGAGCAGCTAGAGCCTACATCCCACAGTGGGTAGGATGGTTTCCCTGGTTGTCTACTCCTGTTAATTCACAAATACTTAACTCAATTTTAAAACAGATAATGGAATTTCCACCAACCGATTTAAAACTGGATAAGAAGGCTGTCTCACTACTCCTGAGGAAGTTGGCTTATTTCTTTGTAAGTATTTTGTGATTTTTCTGGTAATTGGCTGAGGAATTGGTTCAAATTACAGACCATTTCAGTTTCAGAAAATGAGTGACACTGGGGTTCTGTACCTATTTTTTTCAACTTTCTGGTTCTATTACCTCAGGAGGGATTTATACAGGGCCCAGAATCTCACAATAAACCAACCATTCTAGATTGGCTGGAAAAACAAACAAACAAACAAACAAACAAACAAAAACAAATAAACTGATCCTTTTGAGGTGGTCACTTTCTTCATCCATTTCAGAACATACCAGAGGATGGAATTCCAGTTGCCATTGAGAAATACTCAAGAAGCACAGATGACCCTATCACAGATAGAGCCTTGCTCCTACAATTGATTGGGGATGTGATGTTTGGTATACCATCTGTGATCATGTCTCGTGGCCACAGAGGTAAGTCAAACGAGTTGGATAGAAGCCAAAGACCTGCTTTGATCTCTAAATATTTCACCTCCTAAGATAGACAGATGAAAGCTTCTTGTGGTGGAGGCCTCAGAGTTTGCTTCAGGAAGGGTTCTGTTCTGTTCAGTTCCTGTCAGGAGTGGATTCTAATGGCAGGATGTAACTGTGAGCAGTTAATTGATGAGTTGATCCCAAGAGAGGTCACTGATGGAGATGAAGAGTGACCCAGGACAGATATGGAGGCCAATCAATGATGCATTGCTAAGCACATGCCCTCTGTGCATTTGGTGATGGAGAACTCTGAGAGTAAACAGATGATAGGTCTTAGGGTTATTCCATCTGAGCAATGGGGAGGATATTTATCTGCCACTGCTCACTTGTCTTTGGTGTGCTTTGATATGTTGCACATACGTACAAAATAATTGATAATGACCAGGGAAAACCTTGAGGCAAATGTTCTCCTAGTTCTACCAGTACTAGACATAGAAGTCAGGCTTCTTTGCCCTGACAAAATGCCTAACATAAACATGATGAGGAAAGAGAGACTTATTTGGGTCATGGTTTCAGTGTGTGATGAGTAGAGTCTACTGCTGTGACCTTGAATTGAGAGACTCAACATCGTTTTGGGGAGCATAGTGGAGAACACATGTTCACTTCATGGCTCAAAAGAAGCAACGAGAAAGTAAACTGCAGGACGTGGTCAGTAAAACTGTGTTTCCAAGGACTTGCCCCTAGATACATGATTTATTCTTAGAATGTGGAAATACTATTCAATGCTTGTTTGCTGATTTCTTTTCTCTGCTTTAATTTTATTCCATTTACTTATTATTTGTAAATACTTTGGGAGTCTGAAGGGTTTCTACCTGTAGAAATGTGCTGTCCATGAACATTGTTGGACACACGGCTTTCCAATTCGGATGCTTTCTTTTACTTTTATCAGGGGTTGACGTAGCCTTCCATCCCTGTGCTGAATCAAAGGTATGTGCAAGGTAATCTTCATCTTGTTCCAAGTTTTAGAGAAAAATATTTTCCTTGTTGTGGACAATGTTGGCACTGGGACTCTTATATATTACCTTTATTATGTTAAAATATACTCTATCTCTCTCTTATTTGGCCAACATTTTATTATTAAAGTTGAATTTTATCAAATATTTTTTCTGCATGTCATGAGTTTACTGTATTTGTTTCTCTGCCTGTAACTCGATATAGCACAGTTCTCATGTATGTTAAACTGGTATATATCACAAGTCTAACTTTGACCATGGTAAATTATGTTTCCAATATGTTGCTAAGTTCATTTGCTGGTATTTTGTTGAGTATTTTTTCCATCTATGTTTATTAAGGACCTTGGTATAGTCTTCTTTTTTTTTTTTTTTTTTAGTACCTTGTTTTATTTTTAAATTTGTGTGCTTATATCTCCCTGGGAAAGAAACTGGAAATGTTCTGTTGACTTTTGAAGAAATTTGGTGAGAATTTGAGATTTTGGTTCTCAGTTCTTTAAATATTTGTAACTACCCTTTGGGGAAATCATTATTTTTCTTCAATGAAAAACTTTAATCATTAGCTCAAGTTCAGTCATTATTAATCTCCAGACTCTTGTTTCTCCTTAGTTCAGCTTTGGTAGGCTTCGTTGGACTAATAGTTCACCTGCTTCTTCCAGGTGATCCAATCTGTGTTCTTATGGTCGTTTGTAATAAGAATTCCCATGGCATCTAGTGTAAGGTCTCTTTCATTTATGATTTTCTCTATTTGATTCTCCTTTGTTTGTATTTTTTGGTTTTGGGGGTGGGGGGCTGGTGAATCTAGCTAAACTTTGCCATATTTTAAATCCTAAAACAAAACACAAACAAACAAACCTTTTAAACCTTCATACTCTAACAAGTCAGTTTCTCTCTGCCCCCCACCCTCACCCCTCACTATTTCTCTTTGGCTAGTTAGCTCAGTTTCTCAGACATTCTAGTGAGCATTCTGCCATTAGGCTGCAGTCCCAGCCCTCATAGAGATTTTCTGTCTGACCTTCATTTGTTCCCTTCTCTAGCTTTAGGCTACGTTTGTTCTAGTTCCTGCACTCATACCATGTACTTCATGCCTTTTATGTCAGAATTTATGTCATTTTGTAAGGGAAATTTATTTTAGCCATAGGTTATTTGTTTTAGCTATAGTTGTCATATTTTAATGTTAGGACTTGGAATGTCTTTTAATGTAGCTATTTTCATCTTTTAATGTTAGGACTTGGAATCCACTTGCCGCACGCCTGATGATTACAGTTCTAGAGTGTCACAGATTCTGTTTAAATCTTTGACATTTGTGCTAACATGTTTCTTGTTGTTCATTAATATCTTTTTACTTCACATTAAAATCTCTACTAATTTCTATAAGACATGTCTATTTGTATTCAATTCCATATGTTCTTGTTTATTTATTACTGTTATGAATGACATCTTTATACACTATGGTATTTCTGAGACACAAAAGACTGATTATTCCATCTCTATGTGTATTTAAATTTAATAAGTTCTACCACAGAGAAACTTGAATATCCATGTTTATTACCATACCATTGACAATAAAGAAGTAGAACTAGTCTAGATGTTCAAAAATGGATAAATGGGATAAATAAAATGTGGTATATACACAATGAAAGTTTATGAAGAAAACACAGTTATGATATTTTCAAGAAAATGGATGGAACTGAAATTCAGGTTAAGTGAAATAAAGTTGACATAGGAAAACAAATATGGTGTATATCCCCCCATATGTGGAGCCTAGATTTAAATTTTTATGTATGTGTGCACGTGGGGAGAAACTAGATAAAAATAAAAACAAGGAGAAAAGAGGAGATGATAAGGGAAAGGAAATAAGGAAGAGGATGATATTATACATGTGTCCTAAAAGTAGAATAAAGGGTATTGTCAGAAGGAAGAGGACAAGCAAGGATGTAGAATGAGTGTGAAGGAGGGCAGTGGGGGAAAGAAATTAATCAAAGACAATATGTATGGAAATATAGCAATGAAACCCATTACTCTTATGCTCACTTGAAACATTGAGTGGTTAACTAATTTTAAAAGATACTATAATTAAATATTTAAAAATTCATAAATAACACTTTCAGGCAAGTACTTGGATTTGCCTCACACTCCTGGAAATGAGTGAGCAAAACATGGGAAATGTTCAAAGTCTGAATGGAAGACGCTTAGTAGGCTGTATGTTTTCTTGTACACCAGTGCATTGCCATCAATACTTATCTGGTTTGGTTTTGGGTACATTTTTTTATTAATTTCTATGTCTATGAATGTCTGACTCAAATACCACCTCCACTTGCTCTTGTTAAGCAGCTACAAGCACATCCAAGTGATTCACTGAAATAGTTCTGCTTTGCTGATGACCGGAAGCTCCTTCACAGGTAGAGACTTTTATACCATCCAAATACATACCTAATAAGATGAACTGTCCATGAATCCATGTCTTCCCAGATGCTGGAGCCCCGACCTACGTGTATGAATTTCAGTATC
>JADRCC010576369.1:0-15207 GCA_019843855.1 Hylomyscus alleni
TCCCTCAAAGAGACCTGATCCACCAGACTTAAAATGGCCACATGGATTCTGCCATGTTGCATTCTGCTGACTTAAACATCCTTCCTTGAACCCTCAGGTCTCTACCCACCTGGAGGCCTGTGGCCTTCCCAGCCAGGATGTCTGACCAGCAACTTCAACTGCCCAGTGGAGAATGGTGCCCCGGGTGTGTCTCAGGAGTCCACTTCCATCCCTGACAGGTAGGCCCCACTGCTCTGATACAGCTCTGCTTGGCCTAAGGCTGAGCTCAGGGCGTCCTCCTGGATACCAGGCCTGTGCCTGGGAGCTGTGTGTTTTCTGCCTTCCGGAGTTACACTGTGCTGTCACACAGCCCAGCCCCTGTGAGAAGCATGAAGTCAGAGCAGTACAGTTGGCAGCCCCAGCCGACATTCCCCTGTAGGCTGAAAGCATGATTTCGGACGTGGAACAAAGCTCGAGTGCTCCTATTACCTTCTCCCTGGCAGATCTTCATTTTCCCGTGGCTCATTCTTGAACACACAAAGTAAAACCGATCAGAAACCTGTATCAGAAGATTGTTACACAATAGCAGTTGCCTCAGTATGCCATACAGTATTATGTTACTCAGTCAGGGGACCTGGCAAATGTCAATGTCTATTGTTACAGGACCCATTTGAAGGCTTCTGGTTTAGCTCATTGTAACAGTATCCCCGCCTTATTCCATGATGCACAGCCAGTCAGCAGTGACTGCAGTACCAGACAGATTATAGGGGTGGCCTTTCCAAGCTGAGTGCTGCTTGTGTTCCGGGGAGAGCTGGACATTTGATTGACAGGACTAGCATGGCAAAGCTCTTCAGGTGTATACTGAGGGACCCCTTGTCTTTCCATGGTGCTAACACAGCTGCAGCCAGATTCTGTGTCTAGCTAACAAATGCATTTTGGAAGGCAGCTTGCCTTTGACCCAGCCAACTGTCCTTCAGGTAGAATGTCCTTGTCAAGAAGCTAAGCTTCTGGCTCTGACCTGACAGAACACACCATTTATGTCCCTAATCCGGAGATGTTCGGATGAGGATGTAGGACAGTAGAGCTATTCCTCTGTCTTGACTCCTCTATTGGTGTGTTGTACTTGATGCTAGCCCTTGATTCTTGTTTATCTTTTGTAGCAGTTTCATTGACTGGAGCGCGTCCTGTGAAGGCCAGTTTCCCAGTGTGTACTGCCCTCTGGAACTGAACGATTACAATGCCTTTCCAGAAGGTAAAGCACTTGACCTGTGCCAGCGGCATGCTTGCGTTCTCAGAAGTCAAAGCAAGTGTGAGCACTTCACAGTGAGCAGACTCCATGATCCTTCAGGGGGGGCTGCTACTTGGATCCACTTGTGTACACGGAAAGAGGCAATTCTGAATGACTCTCCCGGCAGACCTTGCTCTGGTGTCTGGGGGCTTCTGTGTGTAACCTCATCCCACTGAGTCCTGAGACTCAGGTAGAACTGAGTCATTTATGTCTCTCTAGTCTTAACAGGGCAGCTGGTTAGTGGGCAGTGGGGGCACTAACATCAGCAGGTGAACCTCTTATGGGATAGACTCATTCTTCAGCATGTCGGGTCTGGGGAAGAAAACCTGGAGCAGGAAAAGTGGGCACATACAGGTGCTCCATCAAAAACCGTGTGTCATAATTAGTAACTGAAGAGTTAGGAAATTCCCCGATCATCTGGAAACTGCAGGATACAGCTGGGCCAGGATTTCTCTTGCTTGCACTGCCCTTCCCAGTCATGTCTCCAGTGTTGATTCTGACACTGCAGTACAGCCAGCTAACCACTAGAGGGAGCTATAGCAGCTGTCTACCTAGGATTAAGGCTTTAGTACTTTGTAAGTACTCTGTTGGGCCATGTGATCCATATGCGAGTTGATGAGGTTGCTGGGACTGGTAATTAACAAAGTGGAAAGTAACATAGCTGGGAGGTGTATCCAAGAATGCCTGAGACCGCAGGGTTCCATCTTCACCCAGCACTGAATGTGTTGGGAATTGAGGGTAGGTAAGAATGTCGGCACCGTCTACTTCTTTAGAAATGCTCCAAGTAGACTTTGTTAGTTAGAAGTATCCCCGTGTAATGAATGAGTACAGACACATCAGCCCTGCCAGGTGGTCTGTTGTAACCTGCAGGCTGGACTCAGTGCTAGGCAGCCTTTATCCTAGATTGAAAATTCTGCACTTCGGGGACATGGTTTTTTTTTTTTTTTTTCTTCTATTCCTCACAGAAAACATGAATTATGCCAATGGCTTCCCCTGCTCTTCGAAAGTTCAGACGGACTTCATTGGCCACAGTACCCCCTCTACCTGGAGTACTCCGGCCAGCATGCCCGCTGCCTGGGGCCACGCCAGTCTCGTCAACTCTCCAGTGAGTGTCCCCCTTCCTGTTCTCCCCCACTACTTCCTATTTTTGTGCTATGCTCCCTTCAGCAGAGAGGTCAGGTCAGGCAGAGCCGGTGGGATTTATACCCAAGAGTAGCAGCCACATTCTGAAGGCTGTACCGTGGAGACAGGCAGGAAGTCTGTGTCACAGGCCTTTAGTGCCCCCACAGCCGTTAGTGGGGTTAGAGGTGAAAGGGGAGCTCCGCAGCTTCGTCTGTAGTGCCCATGCTGTCTTTCCTCATGTCCACGCCACACATTTCTTCACATGAGACATTCGACTGAACCCTTTAGATAGCAAGTAGACTTAATGGATCAGATGAAAGTGTCATAGCAATGTTTGAGACGGTTTTACAACTCTCAGGTGGCCAGGTGGTCACGGCGTCACGGCTGTATCCCCTGAGATAGCTGTTCAGGCTCAATGTTTTGATTGGAAAGCCACTTCTTGGTTTCTAACCTTTGGCTCTTGTTTCCACCTTTATTTCCACTTCAGTCCTACCTCACGAGCACCCGAAGTTTGTCTCCCATGTCTGGACTTTTTGGTTCCATCTGGGCCCCACAAAGTGACGTGTATGAAAATTGCTGCCCCGTCAGTCCTGCCACAGAGCATTCAACCCACATGGAAAACCAGGTCATGTGCAAGGAGTACTACCTGGGCTTTAACCCATTTCGTGCCTACATGAACCTGGACATATGGACTAGCACAGCAAACCGCAATGCAAACTTCCCCCTGTCCAGGGACTCCAGCTACTGCGGGAACGTTTGAGGGACTGAGATCTGAGCAATGTGAATAAAGGGCCTTGTGTGTTGATTCCTAGCGTAAACTGGTTGATGCGATAGAGTACAACATTGGTGGATATTTTGGCACTTTTATATAAAAATAAATGTCCTGTTTGTTTGTTTGTTTTTGTTTTTGTTTTTTAAATCTGAGTGTTCGTTTTTTTTTGAAGCCTTCGTAAATGAGTTTTACAGACTTGGCATCCCGGATCGTGACTTCCACCATTCGGGAAGGGTGGCTGTGGCTTCTGTCCAAGCATCCCAAGTATCCTGGGGATGCTGCAGAGAGTGTGACTTCGTCCATCAATGCCTCTAGCAGTCAGTGCTTTGGAAGAGGACCTTGTGGGCTGTTCTTGCAACCAATAAGATGAAGGCTAGCAAGAAAGCCCACCTAGCAGGAAGTCACTTCCTGATTGGGGCTGTCCAGGAAAAAGCAAAGCTTTCTGGTCCTGGTGCTGCTTTTCTGTCACCCTTGTGGTAACAGTTGTCCTTGCTGCTCTGCTAGGCAGTCAGGGTTGGACCTCTGGGAAGGGGGGCACTTCCTTCCTCAGCACCAGTACCTCGGGGAGTTGGGTGCTGGTGACGGAGCGCTTGGCTCGTAACTAGCATTAGAAGGCCTCCTCTGAAGTGGCAGTATCTGTTGCTAAGAATAATAAACCTTGAGAACATTTTCAACTTTGAATAAAAGTTTCTTATTTTTATATTCCATTTTCTCTTTATTGGAAATTGGAGGTTGGGGTGTTTTTTGAGTGGGGTGCTGAGGTGGTTTGGTTTATTCCTTTTACTGTGGGAGCCCCGAAGGGAGACAGATGATGTCCTATAAGCTCAGGGTTTCCCTTTGGTAAGGCAAAGCCGTCTAGGCATATAGTTCTGGGGAGCCTTCTGGTCACCAAGTCAGAATCCTGGTGTGGATGAAACAGACCCTCCAGGACTGAATAATACGAATTTATTTTTATTTTTGTTTCTATAGAACAAAAGGCAAGGCCTTAGATACCTTACTGCCATGTTCCTGTTGCTATTCATAAAAACCAAAGAGTAGAAACAGCACACGTTTATTGACAGATTATAAACAGTGGTACATCCAAGAAATGGAAAACCACCCTGTCTTAAAGAGGAGTGGAATTGATCCATGCTGGAAGGGTAAGCTTTGAAAACAGTATGCTAAATGAAATAGCCAGTAAATGCTGGCTGGGTCTGCCTGTGAAGGCCTGAGGACGGATGAGTGATTGACAGGAGAACAGTCACTTCCTGGAATGAGGGTTAAGGAGGAGTAGGGAGTCAGCCTCGGTGGCATAGAACTCCTGTTTGGGATGACAAATTCTGCAGATGGGTAACAGTTACGTAGCACTGGGAACAAACAGTGCCCATGAACCAAAACATAGTTAAAATGGCTACAAATGGTGACTTTTGTGCTTAGTCTGCCTACCACCGTAAAAGCATCGTGGGGTAGTGGAAGAGCCCCCTAGCCTGCCTTTGCAGTGTCAGCTTCACACTTGGCTTCTAGAGTATGAGACATGAGATATGAGTGCTGCTTCAAAACTGCTATGTCAGGTGCTACCTCTTGAGGTAGCATTATCTCAGTTTCCCACTGGGAAAGTGAGAAGACACTTTTTTTTTTTTTGCAATTATGCACACAAAATAAAATTTTTCACTTTTACTGAAACGTTATCTTTAACCTTAAGACCAAAGAAATATGAAGTTAGTTATCATTTGTTTAGTATCTGCTAAGCAGTTTCTCCGGGCTGGGAGCTGTCTCAGGCTGTGGCGAGGACAGGACAGACAGTCCTAGCAAAGAATAAGATGCCGTCTGGATGTACTGCTGCCTCCTGAAGCAGGACAGGCCAAAACAAAGCCTGGGGTTCCTCGAGAGGCTCAGTTCCCTCAGGGTTGGTAAGAGATGGGCTGGGATGAGGGAATGGGCAGCAGGTTCTCCGAAGTGATCAGGGCATCTCAGGTACATCTGAGGTAAAAACTTTGACCGCAAGAAAGCTGGTGTCAGTGGGCAAAGGTTTGCAATGGGGACACAGTGAAGACAAAGGGCCTAAGACAGGCCGCTGGTGTAGCTGAGCTCATTGGTCTGGGAGTCACAATAGAAGGACATGGAAGACCACCTTCATGAATGGCTTAGGAACCAAAAAAAGGGTGGGTTTTCCTTTTGAGTGAAGTAGTCATGTTTATCTAAGTTAGAAAACCAGAAGTTGGCTGCTCTGGTCCGAGTGAGGGTGGTGGGTGGGAACTAGGGAATGATGTGGAATTGTGCTGAGGTCTGGGTCCATGTGGTGGGGTCACTGAGAAGGGAATCCCCACAGCCACAGGGGCAGAGGCATGGAAAAGACTCTGACTGCAATAGCAGTGCCCTTTGAAGGGTCTGTGGGTGTAGACCCAGCAACAGCAGGGGGAGCTCGAGGGTCACCTGTGAGAGGAGGAGGCCTTTACTGTCTCCCTGCCCTCCTGCCTGCCCTAACTGCAGCTCACCTGTGTCTTCTCTGTACCTACGTCTTCCTCTGTAAAATGGGGATAGTAGTGTGGTATGCTTCAGAGAACCATAAGCGTTAACAGACTTTCTTGAGATGTACAGAGACCCTCAGCTGCTGTTCGTGCAGTTACTGTCGTCCTTCAAAGGAGCCAGGGCAGGGTAAATACCAGATCCCAGCTCTGGCTGAGGCAAACTTCTATAGTGAGTTATTTTAATTAAATAAATAAAATCACATAATTTTCTTCCTTTGCTTCCTCCCTTTTGTCCCTCCTAAGTACCTTTCCAATTCATAGAGCCGTCTTTATCTATGGTTGTTAAATATCCATATAACAAGCATGAATACAACCTGTACAATCTATTCAGTATTGCCTACAACTATGTGTTTCTAGGGCTGACCACTTGGTATTGGATAATCAGTCAGGGTGCTCGTCCCTGGGGAAGACTAATTCTCCCTCTCTCAATACTTGTTAATTGCTTGTAGTCCTTCATCTACGGGTGGTGCCCCATGAGATTTCCCCCATCTGTTGGGATGTCAACAGGTGTTGGAGTTGTCCACATCCTCTCTAGGTAGCCATGCTGCCAAGGTTTCACGGCTGAGGCTTCCCTGTCAAAGCTAGACTAAACCTCGCAACACACTTCCTGGTCCTGAATAAGAAGCTTATTCAGCTTCTTCTGCAGTGTTCCCTGAACCTTCAGTGTGGTGGTTGTGTTGAAAGAGGTATCAATTAGAGTCAGATACCCTGTGCTCAGTTGTTCTCTGCATTTTGACTAGTGGTTTTCTCTGCTAAGGAGTTCCTGCTACAAAAGGAAGCTTCTTTGATAAGTGGTGAAAACTCTCTGTATCTGAGACGATACAGATCAGTAATTAGACTCCAGTTAGGAATCATTCAGCATTAGACAAGAGGCTAATTCTCCTCTGAGGTCCCTTCAGCCACTCATAGCTGGCTAGCCCTACAGTATCAAGCCTCATTTCCCATCTGCTCACCAAGCCTCAAGTCCAGTTACACAGCTCTTGGTAACTCTCAAGATAAAGCAACACTGTTGCACTCTGTTGCCAATCCAGCCACTGTTGTGATTGATGGACTACAGCTGGACGGGGCGACCAGCTTCTCAGCCGCTTGTGTAACACTTTCTGTTACTACGTCCAAGTCCTACGTCCCAAGAGTGTCATGCCTGCAGCAACAGGGACTTGCTTTCAAATTCTGTGAGGCAACTAATGGCAATGGCAATAACCTACAATGCACTGGGGTTTCATGGTCTTGGCAGGGGATTTTTATACCTTCCTGGTAGGCTTTCAGATTGGTCCATCTTGTATGTTGGTTGTCTTAACTTCTAGCTTCCAGGAAAATATTGATTTGTGCACCAAAAACTCTTGCATTTGTTCATTCTTATTACAGCTAATTTTCAAAAAGACTTGCAGCATTTTGTAATTAAAACAAACACAGCAGTAATTTATTTTACGCACGTTAGGTATTGTGTTGGGTTTGAGGTTTATGGTGGTGGGAATTGAACTTAGTCACACCTGCCCTGAGTGCTTTCGTATTTTTCATTTTGAGATAGGGTCTCACTAAACTACCCCGTCTGGCCTTGAATTTGCAAACCTCCTACCTGTTCACACGAGTAGCTGAAATCAAGAGGCCTGATTTCACCACGGCCAGCTAAAAGTGTTGATTTTCATGTGCTGCCAAGCCTGCAGCTGCTAAGCACCACTTGCTTTCCCTTGATTCTGGCTGAAGAGACAGCCAACCCAGCCCCTCTCTTATTTGGAAGCTGCATTTGTGTTACTTAGATCCAACCAATATCAAGATAGCTCTGTATAACAGAAAATGAAACTGAGACTTGGTGCATGGACCCTGGAGAAGGAGAGCCATGAAGGTACTGCCTTCTGTAAGCTGTGTGTGCTGAGAGACCCAGAAGTACACTACTCCTCGCAGACATCGGGGCTTTCAGATGGCCTTCACAATGATGTGCAGAGACTCTCAGGCAAGGGTTGATCTACTTGATGTTTCTCAAAAACTTATAAGAAAATCGCCAAGACTTCACTTAGATTTTTCTATTGAAATGATGGCTTAGCCTTGGTTCCCTGAAATGGGAGCTTGGGCAGGAATTCCAGTTCCAGCACTTAGCTTTCTGACATCCATCAGCTTGGCCCGTTTTCATTGCTCCGTGCCTTCACGTGGATCTGTGTGGTGTGACTGTCAAGGGTATGCTGTCCTCTGACGATTCCTAGGAACACAAGAGAAAGCCAGTAGACCCACAGCCTCTCATGATTTCATTATGGAGACTAACTGTGTCCTACAGAGTCCACAGAGCATCTCCAACCTTTCCATTGTCTCTTTGCCTGTCACTACTGTCAAATGAAACCCTATTTGGTATTCTTTGTTCAAAAAATGAAAAGCAAGACTTCGAGCAAAAATTAATCAAGGAAATAATATATAAAAACAGTCTTAAGAAAAAGAACTAATCTTTTTAGCTATCTAATCTTTTTAGCTATATTTTGTGTGTGTGTAACCAGAGAAGTATGGTTTATTAAAAGGTAGTCACCTCTCTTACTTTAGATTTCCTGAATATAAGACAAAAACTATAACCAATATGTGATGGGGGGAAATACTAAACAGTGTCTTCCAGTGGTCTAAGTGTTGGCAGGACTTGAGGGGTGATCTTGGTTATCAACTTGGCAGGCTCTAGAATCAACTAAGTGATACGCTGGTAGACATACCTACCTGTGAGTGGTTTTCTTAATGAGGTTATTTGAAGGAACTACCCACAATGTAGGCGATACCTTCTGGGATAAGGTGGGATAAGGGACAAGCTTTGCTTTTGCCCTGTTTGCCTCAGGTCTAACTGCTTTCCTTGGCTGGTATCAGAACCCATGTTCTCTGGGCTTCCAACACAGACTGAAGACAAGTAGCTCTCCAGACATTCTCCAGGCCTTCAGCTCTAAGGTTGGGACACCGAGATGTCCAGCCTTGTAGACTGCACATTTCCTTTCTTAGACTCTCCAGAGGGAAGCAGCCACGGTTAGCCTGCTCAGCCAGTAATGGTACAAGCCAGCTAACACACTGGTTTTGTTTATTCTGTGAATTGTTCCTCTGTAAGGGATAGAGAGGTCAAGGTTTTTTTTTTTTTTTTTTTTTTTTTTTTACCTCTTTGGTGTTTCAGTTTATTTCATGGGAAAGAACTTGTAAATTTGTAAAGCCCTCTTTAAATTCTTTCAAGTAAGGGTATTAATGTTGATTGGTTCTATGGCTTTGGGAGAGATTGTGTGTGAGGCATTGTGTGCTCTTTACTGTGTGTGTGTGTGTGTGTGTGTGCACTTGTGTGGGTTGGTGCATGTGCACATATATTCAGGCACATGTGGACTCAGCTGTGTGTCTTCAATCACTTACCACTTTTTTTTTTGATACATTGTCTCTCAATGAACCGGGAACTCACTGATTTGGTTAGGATGGCAGCTAGCGAGCACCAGGGACCCTTCTGTCTCTGCCTCCTTGACGCTAGGATTCCAGGCATGTGCCAGTGCAGCTGCATTTTTTTTTTTTATGTGGGGGTTGGGATTGGGCATCTAATTCAGAAACTTATGCCCGCACAGTAAGCACTTCACTGACTGAGCCACCTCCCCAACCTGTTTTTTACTTTAAAAAAAAGTCTGTATTTTGAGGCAGTATGTAGTGAGAAATTTGTTCGTAGTAGTTCGAAGTGTCAGTCATTTCTTTTAGATAGTTGGATTGAGAATGATCTTTTTAATTTAAAAAAAAGATTACATTTTAGACTATGCATTAGTTTGTTATATTGCTGCTAAACATTCCCACAGATCTTTGTGCTTTCTCTGCAGTTTTATAGGCCTAAATTCAAACCTGGATCACAGTGGACTAAAATCAAGCTAGGGTACCAAACTGGACCACATCGCCAACGCAGTTGCCAAGGGTGAGGGGGCAAAGAAAAGCAAAATGGCAGAAAAGCAAGTGAATTTTATTTGCCAGTCAGCAGGGTGGGGCCTTTGAGTTATACAAGCTGTTCAGGTTGAGGAGAACTAGATGCCATTGCTTGAAGTAGTTGATCTTTGAAGTTGAATTAAGAGAGGTCCTACTGAACAGAAATTGACCTTAGGAGACTCCTGCAGAATGCTGAATTTAAGCTTTTGTTTATCCAATGTAGTGGTCTGAATAAGAACAGCCCCCACAGGATCATATATTTGGATGGTTAGTCATCAGGGAGTTGCATTACTTGAAAGGATTAGAAGGATGAGGAGTTGTGGCCTTGGTGGAGTACATGTGGCCTTGGTGGCAGAAGTATATCACTATGGGGGGTTTTAAGGCTTCAAAAGCCCATACCAGGCCTTCCACACTCTCTGTCTGCCTACTGATCAATATGTAGATCTCAGCTACTGCTCCAGCATCTGTGTACATGCCAACATGCTTCCTGCCGTGATGATCTTGGAGTCACCCTCCAAAACTATAAGCAAGCCCCAATGACAAGCTTTCTTTCATAAGGGTTTTCCTTGGTCAAGGTGTCTCTTCACAGCAATAGAACAGTAACTAAGACACTGATCCTTCTGTTTACCCAGAGTCCTTCTGTTTATGATGACACCAGTTCTGCCATTTTGGGGAGGGCAACTTTGGGCCTAACAGACAGGTTGTTTCCCGCTCTGGAGTCTCAGGATGTTCTGCTCCCTTACCTGGCTCCTCCAGCTTTCAACACACCATAACTCCTTGCCTCAGACCCTTTCTTCAGAGTTTCAGGGTAGCATATATCTGACTCTGCTTCTATGCCTACATCTTTTACTCTGATCACAGGCAGACAAGAATCTCCTGCTTTAGGTCCCTGTCTTAGTCAGGGTTTCTATTCCTGCACAAACATCATGACCAAGAAGCAAGTTGGGGAGGAAAGGGTTTATTCAGCTTACACTTCCACACGGCTGTTGATAAACAGAGGAAGTCAGGACTGGAACTCAAGCAGGTCAGGAAGCAGGAGCTGATGCAGAAGCCATGGAGAGATGTTCCTTGCTGGCTTGCTTCTCCTGGCTTGCTTAGCCTGCTCTCTTATAGAACCCAAGACTTCCAGCCCAGGGATGGCACCACCCACAAGGGGCCCCACCCCCTTGATCATTAATTGAGAAAATGCCCCACAGCTGGATCTCATGGAGGCATTTCCCCAACTGAAGCTCACTTTTCTGTGATAACTCCAGCCTGTGTCAAGTTGACATGCAAACCCAGCCAGTACAGTCCCTGTGACTGGAATGGATCTGCCCTGGATCATCGATAGCTCCAAGTCCTTAGTCTAACCTTGTCTTTGCCATACCAAGCCACTTATTCATAGGATCCAGGTATAAAGTGTTTCCCCCTCGGTCACCATTCTGCCTATGACAAGTACTATAAGAGTGGTGTCACTGTAGCATTTAAAGAGTTGGAAATAAACTTTCCACAGAACATTTGAAATGGTGGCCATCCAGATGCTGGGGATGCTGGTACCCCCCCCCCCCATTCACAGTCTAGCTTTCTGTTTCCTGTAAAACTGTGGTTACAGGCACTGCTCTCCCTTTATTCACAGTCTGACTTCCTATGTTTTCTGTAAACCTATGGCCAACTATGGTCAGGAAAAATTAAGTTTTCCAGAAAACTGCGTCATACTGTTCTGAGTAGCATAGTGAGCTTTTCCTCCCCCCTCCATCCTTATGGGAACATGGACCATACATACATACTGCTGCCCAGGAATCTATGCCACTGCCATTCATCAGCAAGCACCATCCTTGCTTGTCAGATCGACTCCTTCAGCACTAATCGATGGTGAGTCCACATGGTGGGCAGCGAATGAATTCACGCAGGCCAGAACAGAGTAGAAAAAGCCAAGTTTGTTAGGTACTCTGCAAGGGAACAGGTTCAAGTTAGTGGGAGAACTGACTACTTCCAGACAGTGGCAGTGTGGCTGGTTTTATGTGGGATCTGCCTGTCCACCTTTTGGTTCTGGCTGTGCAAATGAGGGGCTGAAGCATGGCAGTCCTGGTTAGCTGGTGTTTGACTCTGGGCAGAAGAGAGGTTGAAGGTCAGCCCCGTCATACAAGGTTGTAGTTAATTTGGTTGTTTAAATCATAAGATGGAACCTTTAGGAGACTGTTCGACTCATGACAGAAGAACAAACTAGCTGACTGAGAAACAACATTGATCCATCTATGTCCAAGAAAGTTCCCAGCCCTTGCTATGCTGGGCCAGGCTATGCTACTCCTGCAGTACAAATGTGGGACTTGTCTGTTCTCCCATATAACGCTTATTCTGTTCAATGGTGGCCACAAAGCACATGAGGACCTGTTGCAAAGGAAATCACAGGGTCTGAAGTCTGAAAGGACTGCGTGGTTCCGGAGCTAACACAGTGCTGAAGGATATCAGGGAAAACTGTGTGTGTGGTTTGGTACTCTGACATTTCAGGCATTTACAGGGGTTTCAGAAAGCACCCCTTCAGAGAGGCTAGGAAGATGACTCCGTGGGTAAAAGAGCTTGCCATGCAAGCCTGATGGCCCAGGTTTGATCCCCAGAAGTCACATAAAGCCACATTAAAGTCAATGTCTTCAGTTTAATTTCTGGGACTCAGGCCATAGAGGAAGAGAATCGATTCCTGCAGGTTGTCCTTTGACTTCCACACATGTACCATGGCATCCCTGCCCATGTGCTTACATGAGCACGCACACACACACACACACACACACACACACACACACACACACAAATAAATGTAATAAAATGTTAAGTAGTGGATGTGGTGTTGTGCATCTGTGATACCTAAAGCAAGATAGAGGGGTGGATGAGTCAGGCAGAAACTCGCTCTGGCCAGCTAGCAGGGAAACAACAGAAAGACCAAAGGCAACACTAGTGCCTCAATAATGTTGAAGGAGAGAACTGAACCCTAAAGTTACTCTCTGACCTCCATATGTGTGCCATGGCATGTACAGGCAACACACACACACACACACACACACACACACACACACACACACCCCACATACACAGGCACATGCACACACATACCCACATACCACACCGCACCACACCCCCTACACACACAGAGTTTTCAAATATATCCCTTGAGGATAAGTGGGGGGTCTGTTATACTAGGAAGTCTCTAAAACGTACTGGGAAAGCCAGACATGGTGGCATTCCTCTGCACTCCCAGCACTCAGGAGGTTGATGCAGAAGTATAAAATTCAAGACCAGCCTGGGCTAAGTAGTGAAGCTGTGTCTCAGAAAACAAAAACAAAATAAAACAAAAACCCACCACCAACACAGTAGATGTAAAAGAAAGTCATAGGCAATGCTGGAGGTAAAGTAGGGGCTACCCACAGCACACGGGGGGTCGGAGAGTCGTTGTGAGCAGGGTTCCAAGTGATCCTCACTTGTTTTCCTGTTTTTCCCCCTCCTTTATGGAGAAGGCATCTCTGTTATAAGCATGTTTACAGCTACTACCCCCTCCATTCCCTGAAACTTTTAATTAAATCTTAGGGGAATTTTATTTAACAATAGTGAAAAGTATCTTAAAAACAAATTTTAAGGTCCTCATAAAGTTTACGTCATGCTGTAAAGCACATGATTTAAAGGCGGAGGGAAAGTGCAACTTTGGTACTCGTTACCCAGTGAAGTCCCATAAACTTAGGTATGTAGTAATGACTTGGCTGGGATTAAAGGCACACAGCAAGGTCGTTACACAGAATATAACCAGCATACAAAATGCATGCAATCTAATTACAGTTAATCAAAAGGATGGATAAGTATTCTAAAAGCTACCTGAATAACACAGTTTTGCCAAATGCATCCTCCATGATTCTTGTGCAAACTGCAGTTCTACATCCTGTTATGTGTAGTTCTTACTGCTTTAAGCTCCAGGAAGATCACACTACCAATCCCACCTAGGTTCCCTCAGATCCTCAAATGAAAGACACAAACACACACACACACACACACACACACACACACACACACAAGCTTATTTTTTAACCTACCTTAATAACTCAATCTGAGTTGTTCTAATAACTCAGACTGAGCACTTCTAATCTCCCATGGCTAGTGTGCCTTCTCAATACTCTTAGCTTAGTACCCTAGATCTGCCCTCAGCTTTAGTTGCTACCCCAGGCTCAGTCCGGGAAGTGGCCAATGACCACTGCACCCTAGATCTCATATGGCTGGTGGCCTTTTTCCCCTCGGAAGCATGGAGAAATATCCCTTTCTCCTCCTGTGTCTCTTAACCTCCTGTGGAGACCCAGAAGCCTTACCTCTTTCCTTCCTCACAGTAATTGGACCCTGGCATCTTTATTGATAGATCAAGAACCAAATGGGGAACAGGACCTTAGCATCAGAACTCCCCCCTCCCCACGCACACACACATACACACATACCCAACATCCAAAGTTACTTCTTCATGACCTAGACATTTGAATGTTTTCTTTGCAGTGCTGGGAATTGAACCCAAGGCCTTATGCATGCTAGACAAATGCTCTCCCGATGAGCTATAAGAGCTATATCCCCAATCTTTGGACATTTCAACAATTCAGTGCTCCTGTTGGAATAAGACATTAACGAAATAATATATACTTGGATTTCAGCCAATTATTTGTTTTAACTTCCTAACTAGCATGTGTTCATGTGCATGGAATGTGTGCTTGTGTATATAAAGAAAGGCATACATATTTGCATAAGTGTGGCTGCGTGTGTGTAAAGTGTATGTGCATGTGTCTGTGAAAGTCTCTTGAGATGGGTGTCTTTGTCAGTGACAGTTGCTTTCCAGCTTATTTCCGGAGGCATGGTCTCAGCTGAACCCAGAGCTCACTGGTCTGACTAATCCAGCTAGCTAGCGTATTGCAGGGGTTCTTCATCCTACCCTCCCAAGCACTGAGATTACAGGCAGGCTGCCACACCTGCCTGGATCCAAACTCAGGTCCTCATACTTACACAGCAAGCAGGCTACCCACTGAGCTGTTCCCCAGCCCAATTGGCAAAGAAAATCTTTCACTTTTAGGAGAAGGAGGAGGAGGAGGAGGAGGAGGAGGAGGAGGAGGAGGAGGAGGAGGAGGAGGAGGAGGAGGAGGAGGAAGAAAGACCTGCAAGCACACACCTTTGTTTGTGCCTGGTGACATCTCATCTGACCCCATTCTCATTGACTTTCTGAAAGAACATGCAGCTAGCCCCATGACTCCATGGATATAGGTGCTTGACATGCAAACGTGAACCTGAGTTCATTCCCCAGAACGCACCTAGTGGCAGAAGAGAGAACTGCCTCCACATAGTTGTCCTCTGCCCTCTGCATGCACGTTCCCCACATTATCCCCTCACACATTAAAAACAATTTTAAAAAAATCCTAAAACGACGGAAAGGAACAGACCTGCCACCATAACGCTGGATTTCATAGGCTACAACGGTAGAGTGAAATATGATCGTCCACAGACAGCTGAGGATTGAAACCGATCCCTTCAGCAAAACAATCATGAAGTGCTGGGTCAAGTCAGGTTCAAATCCAGCACATAAAGTCACGGCGCTGCTGGGTGTAAGCCAGCCACTCCTCTGCTTTTCTTATTTCACATTTTAAAAA
>JADRCC010576370.1:0-16160 GCA_019843855.1 Hylomyscus alleni
TAAAATATAAACAATAACATCCATATATGCGCATATACCATAATATGCAAATATAAACATTCTAAAATCACACAATGTATATGTATATATGTAAACACATATAAGCATGCAAGTACATGTTCTATATAGAGAAGACATGGCATATACATATACATATGCTTAAAGAGGGAAAAATGTACTCTTCAATGTCAAAAATAATAAGGCAAAGACACTGCATAACAACAAACATTTAGTCCAATGGTCAACAGGGCCCAGATGTGCAAGAGGCCTGATGGCTCACTCTGGCCCTGGGAAACCTACCCGCCATTGAGTGTGGGTGTCAGGCCGAAGAGAGTGCAGAGGCCCACGGACATGAGCAAGGAGCTAAGTACTGTGACCACAGCTGCCAGGGCGAGGCCCCACTTGGACTTGACCATGTCGATCTTGCCTAAAGAGCAGAGAGGACAAATCAGGGCAGTACCACCCCCAGCCACTGGAACCCTTCTAAACTGAGCTAAGATAGAATATGTCATCAGTCAAGGAGGGAGAACTCCTGCTTAACCAGAAGAAAAGGACAAGAAAATACTTCCCTAACCCACAAAGTGTCTTTTCCTCAAAAGCCCCCGAGAATCTCTAGGGGATGGATGAAGCCTTAGCATAGTGACCGCCAGACGTGTTCTCGGCTCCAAGCCATTTCTGACAGCAGGGAAGTGGGTGTCATAGAGAAGTTTATCTTGCCACCTACGTGTGGAGAAGTAGATGTAGGCAAAGAGGATGATGTAGGTGGTCACGAGGGGGATGAGCTCAGCAATGCCAATCTCCTCTTTGAAGTGCACATGGACCAGGTTCTCTGCTCGGAGGCTGCAGTTGGGGCTGGGATGCAGAAGCATGAGCCGGGCACGAAGGCTGCTCAGAAACCTGTAGATAAAAGAGTCCCTGAAGGGGCCCAGCAGGGTCTCCTGCCATCTGTTGATCAGAGCTTCTCTGAGGTGTCTTAACACCTTTCTAGTCTCCACAGGCACCAGAAGGATGATGAAGCTGCAAACCTTCTTTCCTGACCTGTCACCACATGTTCCAGGTGCCAAAGGCCTGGCCAGAAGAGCACACCAGAGGCGCCTCAGGGGCTCCGGCTACTTGTGGAGAGCTGCCTGTAGTGGCTTACTAAGAAGACACAGGCTGCATGGAGCTCAGTAGTCAGCTGAGGCCACCCGCCCAGGGCTTAGGAAGAAACCAGAAGAAAACACTAGGCCATGGAAGTTGTCAGACCTGCCTCAATTCCCTTGTTCTTAGTGAGGCCTGATGGCCATTCTCATTCAAATGATCAGATAGAATTCTTTGGTATAAAGAACACAAACAATTCAATAGGAGGACTGGGGCCATGCCGGTCAGAGAAGTAACCACTCAGGACCAAGTCTCCCATAGAGCATGGAACCTGACACCTTACTTGGCATGGTAGCGCTGGAAGACCAGGGTGATGGTGTATGAGACCATCCTCTTCCTCGTGTAGAGGCTCACCCCACTGTACTTCCCAGGAACACCAAAAAGCAAGTCTGTGGGCAAAAACAAGCAAGCACTGACAAAGGAATGACAATACAGGTGGCAACTGGGCTACCCAGAATCCCTTCTTCACCCTTATTCTTGACTCAAGAGGCAGCCCCTGATAAACTAGAGCAGTGTCCACACAGATGTCTCTAGACCCTGAGCTGAGGGTACCTTTAAGTGTGGCTGATGTCTGTAGAGTTTTGGGCTCATGCTGATGGATGGTCCCAATGATGTCAGGGTCAGCATGAAATTTTTCCCAGTCATTCTGCCAGAAGTTCCCAGGGGACAGCAGCAGGCAGCCATGTTCAGGAAGTAGGCTCCGGAGTTTCCTGAGGCCTGGCAGCAGGTCTGTCACCTGCAGGCAAACCTCTTCCAGGCTCTTGGTCCCTGAGCTAAAGAGAATACAGAGGAAGCGTCTGCTGTTTCTCCCAGCATAGGGCCAACCCCTGCACTGATGCGGATCCATCTGTCATCGGGTCCTAAATGCTCTCTCCCCCTGCTATCTCAAAGAGCCTGGTGACAGGGCACGGAGGGGAAAGACCATGCATCTATACAGCCCTCAGAATGCACAGGAGCCCTAAAGCCGTCTCCTTCCAGGAGAGGCAAGCGTGTGAGAGCATCCCCCACTAAACACCTTACACAGTTTCAGTGGACAAGAGCGAGAGCAAGAAAATTTAGGGCTTTAGTTCACCAAAATTCTTGTCAAAGTCATTTGCTAACTAAAATCTGGTGGCAACAGACAGTCTGTTGAGCCAGCATATACCAGAAGGTACCCCCAGGTAGAGCTTGCTAATCTCTGCGGAGCACAGAGGCAGGAGCCATGGGTCAGCTATTGCTCAGCTACCTTCCTACTATAGGCCCATTCATACCCACTCTGTGAGCTGTGAGGATGCAACATCAAAGGGCCCGCAAGGACCCTGAGAACTGCAAAGCTGACTGAAAGTACAACTCCTTTTGATCCTCTGGCGTTGGGAGTCTCTGAGAGGAGTACCTGTCTCTCAGCACGTGGTTCCGGATCTCTTCCACCAGTTGGAAAGCTCGGGACAGAGGTGACCGGAACACATCTACCGCCAGAAGATTTCTGTGCCAGGGAGACACTGATGACTTCACAAATATCTGCTGGATGTATGCCACGGGGGCACCCACATACTGCAGAAGAAATAGGACAGGCTAGAGAGGAAGCACTGAGCACGTGCTATGGGGAAAACACTAGTGAGTTAGGTATTGGGAAATATGCCCTGCTTCCCAAGCCAAAACAAGGCTCAATTCATTCTCTGTGTCTTCAGGAATAAAGCTATGTCCATTACACCCCCAACTGGTCCTTGGCCCATGCTATTACAACAGAACTGTGTGTCTATAAGAGAGATGCCTGGTCTATCATACTACCAAGCCTAAATCACTTACTGTCTAGCCTTTTACTAGAGCTTAACTGCTGGCTACACCAGACTACAAGCTCCAAGTGATGTGTAGCTGTCTCAGTGATATATAGACACTGATCCACAGAGTTACTACTCTGTAGTGTGTTTAAAAAAAAAAATCTAGCCAAGTTTTTGGCTGGGCATGACGATGCATGATATAATCCGAACAATTAAGAGGCAGAGGCAGGACTGTCCCAAGTTTGAAGACCAGCCTGGTTTAATCAGCAAATTCCAGACCAGCCAGGCTACATAACTGTCTCAAAAACAACAAACACATTTTCAATTCCAGCTCTCCAACTCGATGGCATTAAGAAGTGCTTCTGACCTAAGTTCCAGGGTCCTCACTGTGATGAAAATAACAAAAAATAACACCACCCATCCAGATGTGTGCTTGCTTCAGTCACATGAGAATGTATTTGAGTAGACACACACTCTGCCCATCTGCCGAGATGGCTTTGTTTGCTTGGGTTTTGTTGTTGTTGTTTGAGATGGGGTTTCTCTGTGTAGCCCTGGCTGTCCTAAAACTCAGTCTGTAGACCAGGCAGGAGAAAGGTCAGAGAGAGAGGAGGAGAGAGAGCTTCATCATGGAGTCACAGGATGATGAGGGGTCAGAGCCCGCTTGGTTCACAGCCAAGCAAAGGTTTTTATAAAATCGATTAACTGGGTTAGAATACTGAAATTATTGTATTGGCATCTTGTAAATTGTGATCTTATTATTTTATAAACCTGATTGGATATTAAAGCCTCAAGAGTCATGCATTACTTACTGGGTACTAGGTGCTAGCTAGATGAAAGATTGTGGGGGTGTGTAAAGTGTTGTATGTGAGCTAGATGTTGCAGCTTGCTTGGAGAAAATAACAAGAACCAACCAGAACTTAGTGTTGAGGCCGGACGGTACCGGCACAAGAACGTGGCATGGTGGGAAAGGGAGTTTGCAGGGTAGATTCATTTTTTAATAATTCCCGAAACAGGCCTTGAACTAAGAGCTCTGCCTGCCTCTGTCTCTGCCCCCTGAGTGCTGGGATTAGAGCTGTGTGCCACCACCTCCTCACCCAGAGATGTTTTTTCCCTCCCTTCTACACACTTATTATTAATTTTTTATTGATTCTGTGTGAACTTCAGAGCATGCACCTCAATCACATTCATCTGTCTGTCCCTCTGTATCTGTCTGTCCCTCTATATCCATCCTCCACTCTTACAAGCTACCCTTCCCCAAAAGAAAATAGATAAGCAAACAAACAAAAAGAATCTCACCATGGAATCTGAGTGTATCTCAGTGTGTCATACAGCAAACACTTTTGTTCAAGCAGCTTTACTTGTCAGTGTTTATTGCCATGAGCCACTGGTCGGGTTTGAGGCCTCTGGCTTCTGCTATACTATTAATACCAGATCTCCTCTCTGATATACTGGTGTTCCCCTATGTCATGGAAATCCTGGAGCTTTGGATCTGTAGGATTGGTCCCTTAACAAGCTCCAGCAGCCACAAATGGGGTAGATGCTGGGATGGGCCAACTCAGCTTCCTAGATCTGGGCCTGGGTAGTAGCTGAGTTGGTCAGCCCACCAGCTCTCCTGAATCCTTGCTATTGGAGCCAGCTCTCAGGTTTGCCCAGTCAAAGGGTAGGGCCAGCTTTCCTTCACCCACACCACAGGGCCAGCTCTACTGTGCCGCCCTGACAAAGTGAAGGCCACTCTTCTCAATGCGGCAGCCGACAAGAGATAGGGCTAACTCTGTACATTCCTTGGACATCAACATGGCTCCAGGTACGGATATCCCATACTAAGGATATCCCCATGGCCTTTGCTGGTAACATGGGCCATGGGCACTGACACAGAATCCTCCTGCTGCAAGGCCACAGACCTAGACATGGCTGGCCAGGACATCGACATGGCCTTAGGTGGGCGGGCATGCGACTCACATCAGGCGGATTATCCTCACCCTCCACCCTCCAGCTCCGCTTCTCTTTCCCTCCCATCTCTCCACTGCATATTTGCTCACAGTAGTGGCACCTGCCTGCCAGCCTGTCCACGCACCACACACACCACGGTAACAGGCGCACCTCTGGGTGTCTCCTGACCACTTATACCCACAGACATGGAATTTTAACAGAAATAATAGCACTAAGCGCCAGGAAGGAGGACTGCTCAGGCAGTTCCATAACCAAACAGGGTTTTAGTGTCTCAGAATCAAGTTTCTCACTAAATGCTCTACTTTTCTCACAAGAACTTGGTGTGTGCCTGTCTCATTCCCAGAGCATGCCAGCTAGTAGCCTCATAAACTGCTGGCACAATGATAATCATTTCTTCCATATTGATGCTGATATCACTGGTACCAAGCTCAAACTGCAGATGAGAGCATTCACATGCAATTCTCAGTGACAGACATGCCATGGAACACGTAGTATGTGAGCTATGGCTGAACAGCTATGAGAACAGGGAAGGTGGGTAGGAGACAGGCAGAGAGGGCATCTAGGGGGCAAGGGACACAGAGTAAGAAGGCCTGCACAGCACAAAGAAACCCTGGCCAGTGAAAGGCCAGCTGGGAAACCTCGCTGGATCTTCTGGACTTTAAAATGATGACAGAGAAAAGCCCAAATGTCCCTGAGGTAGAGGGGCTGTCTAATGAAACCAAGGTCCTAGAAGTTCAATGGCAACTAGAGAGAGACAGGTGGGCAGGCTAGAGGGAGCTGGGCTAAGGGGTTGCTTCCAAGCCAAAGCCTGCCTTACTCTGGGACTCCACAGGACAAGGGAGTGGATCAGGAGAAGGCCATAGAGCTGCCTCCTGGGCTCAAAGGAACAACCTGAAAGCAAAGTCATAATTGTGGTTGAGACGGGGTTTTAGGCTTAGTCCTAGCTGGCCTGGAACTTGTAGCAATCCTCATTGCCTCTGCTTTCCAAGAGTTGACATTACAGGAATGTGGCACTTAGTAGGGCTGTTAAATTGTTTATGATGATAGCTTAGAGAGGGCTCTGACACAGCTCACTTGAAGCTGCCAAGTAGTACTTTGTCGCCCGGTTGGAACTGGCTGCCAAAGGCTCTAACCTGGAAGCACTGACTCAGCACACATTTGCCTGGACAAGGACAGAGAGCTCTAGGAAGCCCACTTAGGGGATCCCCGCCCTCAATACTGTGAAGGGCTCATCACTCTCATGGCATTGTGGAGCATCTAGCCCCAGGCTTAACCTTGCTACTGGCTGTGAAGCTGTGATGCTCAGTACCTTTCTTAGACTCTGCACCTCTTCCTTAGTCTCAGAGAATCGCTGACCCCCTCAGTCAATTTCCAGGGTAAGAGCCCACACCCCCAGGACACTTGCCTTCCTTCACACCCAGAATCATGTGGGCCTAAATTTCTTTTTGTTTGTTTCTTTCTTCCTCTCTTTCTTTTTTTTTTTTTTAATTGTTTTTTTTCAAGACAAGGTTTTTTCTGTGTAGCCCTGGCTGTCTTGAAACTCACTCTGTTAAGTAGGTTGACCTCAAACTCAAGAAATTCACCTGCTTCTGCTTCCCAAGTATGGGGATTAAAGATGTGTGCCACCACCACCTGGCTTGGGCCTGTATTTCAACAAAAGCCTAGTAAGTAACTACAATTCAGAGCCAGAGTTCACAACCTGGGATACAGGGTCAGGCTCCAGAAGGGTTATTAGTGCCCACTTCCAAGCTCTTGCAAATTTCTTCTTGGAGGGATCGTTGGCACCGCCGTTCTTTTCAGGGAAGGTAGCAGCATGGCCTCCTGTGCAGCTGAGAATTATCTGTCTGTTTTGTGGAGTCTACTATGTCGCTTTGGCTAGCCTCAGATTTGTAATCCTCCTGTCTTAGCCTCCTGGGTACTGGTATTACACAGGTGTATCACCATGCCCAGTCCTCCACTGTGTTGCTATAGAACATGTTGTTATCCCATTTGTCCTAGACAAATTCTTCCTTTGATGTCCCACTAACTCAGGGTAGCCCAGAGCTCCTGTGTTTTCAGTCACTGGCCATGCTGTCCGGCCTCCAGTGCAGACTCATTCCTCTCTGACCTGGGCCCCTCTGCTGGACGGTTCTTGACTCACCCATCGACTTCCACCTGAACCTTCCCAGCAGGTGCTCCACATCCTTCAAGTTCTTTCTAAGTCTTGGCCCAATCATTAAACATATCAAGTCATCATTTAATATGTGACTTCAAGTCCCCTGTTCTGGACATCAGTATTCTCTTACAAGGCAGTCATCCACAAGGCCTGGACCAGTCTGGAAACTTCTAGAAGCAGACCCTGAAAACACTAATTCATCTTAAAGACCTAGGAAGCTGGAGGAGAGGCAGCCAGGAAAAGGTGTGTTGAGCAAGTCACCTCACAGAGCCTGAGCTTACCTAAGACACTAGGTAAGGGCTGCCCTGAGGACAGTTCTCCACCACCACAGGCCACTATACCAGAGATTCTCTGGGGAAGGAACAGCAAGGCTGGTAAGAAGGTAGGCACTAAAATGTAAATAAAGGTAAGGTGTGGCCAATCCATTGTGCAATGAGCCTGTTCTGTGGGGGATGGGCTCCCTGTATAACCCTTACTTGGGCCCATGGGGGGTGCACACCTTTAGTCTCAGCACTTGGGAGGCAGAGGCAGGTAGGATCTGAGTTTGAAGCCAGCCTGGTCTACAGAGTGAGTTCCAGCACAATCAGATGAGATCCTGTCTAGAAAAACTAAATATATAAATAAGTTCCCTACCTGGTGTTCAAGTGAGAAATATAGACTCAGATAGGAATGGTAGCCTATATGAATGACAATGGATGCAGAAGTATCCATGGAACCCAGATGCCCCAGAGCAAACAAAAGGCCTTTTAGTAGAGCAGAAAGAGACAGTGGTAGGCAGCCTTCTAATTCAGCCCCCAGTAAGCCAGGCCTTCTGGGGCTCATGTTCTTGTGTAATCTTAAAAGAATGCTTAATCTACTGATTTACTTCTGACAGAGAATCAAGCCAAAGTGATGCCATCTTTGAATTTAGGTTATGAACATTATAACAAATCCCACCCCCATTTTGGTACCAACGCCTTGTGAAACAAGGCATCATGTAAGCCATTCTAGAAAGGGCATTTAGCCAACTCTTAGAAAGGAACTAAGGTTCTCCTCGTTAGTATAGTGGTGAGTATCCCCGCCTGTCACGCAGGAGACCGGGGTTCGATTCCCCGACGGGGAGACTGTAAGCAAACTGGTGTTTTGGGGCTGGTGAGATGGCTCAGCAGTTAAGAGCTCTTCGGAAGGTCATGAGTTCAAATCCCAGCAACCACATGGTAGCTCACAACCACCCATAATGAGATCTGACACCCTCTTCTGGTGTGTCTGAAGACAGCTACAGTGTACTTACATATAATAAATAAATAAATCTTTAAAAAAAAAAGAAAGAAAGAAAGGAACTAAGAAGTTTGCAAAAAACCTGCAACCAGTTAGCCATGTGAGTGCATGTGGAAGCAAATTCCCCTGAGTGAGATTCTGAGGTGCCTGAAGCCTGGGCTGGCAGCTGGACTGTAGTATTGTGAAAGACCCTCAACTAAATATGGAGACAAGAGAGCCAAGGTGAGGAGAGCTAAGGCATGAGTCTGAGGTCACACACCGATGGGGAGCAGAGCCAGTGTAAGCCCACAGCTACCTGACCCTGAGCTATCTCTTCCTCTACAGCAAACCTGCTCAGGAAATGCCATACAATCTTGACATGGGAGAAGAAGCCCAGCATAAGCAGTATGGGAGAAGAGCTGAAATCCTGGGGAACAATGGCATCTCTGGCCACCAGTGTTCATAGCATGAGACTCTGCCTACATCTTCTGTGTGTCCAGGCTCAGGCAGCCACTACAAACACTACACTGCCGGCTTAGAAGCCTGGCATGGAACAAGCCTGTCTGCTTCTGGGAACCTGCCAGATTGGTTCTTACAAAGGCCTGCTGAGGTCTGGGGCCATACATAGCATCCCCATCCGTAAGCAGTAAAGTCCAGGTCACCAGGACAGCTGCTCCAGGGCAGGTGTGCAAGTGCTGAAGCCCTCAGGCTTTTCTCCTTTTAAAGCCCAGCTTCTATTTTAAATTTAGTCCTTCCTTCGTATGTAAGCAGAACAACCTAGATTCAGATCCTAGCACCACCATCCCTGGCTGAGAGCCATGAATGGGGGGTGATGGGCTCTCCAAGTGGGAACAAACCACCCAGCCTGAAACAGTGAAGGACAGTCAAAATAACAGATGGACTAACAGCTGAGGTGTCTACTTAACACATCAAAGAAGATCCGGCAGCTAGAATCTCCCAGAATCCCTCAGTCCCTACCTGTTACCTTGCCCATTCCCCACTCCACAACTCTTCAGCCCAGGGGCTGGGCTGCCCTTCCCCTAGAGGCTCTTCCCTACATAACCCAGCCATTTTGGTTTCCCTTGCTCTCTTGGCTACTGCACTTGGTTCTCTTCTCTTCCCATTCCCTTCCCCCCCCCCCATGGTCACTCTGGACTCTGGCTATACTTCCCTTTTATCTACAATAAACCTGCTTCTCTGCAATACCTAGGAGCAGTCACGTCCCTTTCTCCTGTTTTGCACTCATAAACTATCTAGAAAAGCATCAGAATGAAAACGTCATTCCCTGGAATTAGGAACGCTAGATCTGGCATCCCGGGCAGCAGCATCTCAGCCTACTGGTCCCTACGAGTTCATTCAGATTGATTTCCTCACCACCATTTTTCCTGTGTCATTTGGGGATGGTGGGCATTTGAGATAGGGTTTCTCTGTGTAACAGTGGCCTGACTATCCTAAACTTGCTTTGTAGACCAGGTTGGCTTTGAACTCACAGAGATTCAGCCTGCCTCTGCCTCCCAAGTGCTGGACTTAAAAGTGTGTGCTACCACACCAGGCCTGTGACATTCTTTTTTAAAAGAAAACAGTGTTTAAGTGTAAAAATGTTTTGTCTGCATGTAGGTATGTGTACTACATATGCGCCTGATGACCAAAGAGGTCAGAAGTGGGCATTGGATGCCCTGGAACTTGAGTTCTGGATAGTTGTGACCATGTGAGAGTGAGAAGTGCTCTTACCTGATGACCCATCTCAAGTCCCTGAATTAGTCCCTTTAAGGGAATGGCTTCCACTATCGGAGATTTGAACTTTAAAAGCCCAGAAACAACTTGGGCCACCAACTTTCTCACTTACAATGTGCAAAACAAAATAAAACAGTAGGCTCATTCACCATCTCTTAAATAATCCTGGTCTTTACCTATTCAACAAGAACCCTTTCTTGAGCATCTGTGGTAGGCAAAACGCTGGCATTTATGTAAACCTGAGTGACCATAACTTCACAAGCACGGCCATGCAAGCAGAGGCCCAGCAGAATCCTCAAGCGGAAGGCAGTGAGGAGAGGGCTCCTGAAGAAAGAACCATGGAGCTGACGGCAGGCCTAAGGCACTAGCGACCCTGCAAGCAGTCTAAGCACACAGACCCTTTTCTCCTCTCTGTTCAGGCTAGCCAGACCCAATATACAATGACAGCCACAAACATTTGGAATGCTAATGGTGAGCCAGGCATTGCACTAAGTCTGCATTTTCTCATTTAATCCTTAGGATAATGTGTAACACAGGTATAATTATCACCTTGTTTTATAAATATGGAAACTCAGGCACAAAAGTGTCCAGTCATTTGCCCAAGGTCACACATGGGGAAATGAAAGTCTCTGTGGTTTCTGCTTTGTCTTTCTTCCTCTGTAAGCACAGCCCTCTGCCAGAAGGAGCTGCTCCTTGCCAGTCCTGCAAAGCCATAGGTCACGCTAAGTCTAATACAGAGTGGCTGAACTCAGACCAAGGACCTGGTAAGGATGACTGAAGAGAGGGCTTAGTAGTTACGGGCACTTGCTCTTTCAAAACCAGCACCCATGCTGGGAAGCATGTAGCTCTAGCTCTGGGCGCCTGACACCTTCTTCACACACATGCTCCTGCCTCTTCCTCTGCAGACACAGACACACATGTATGTATGCATATACACAGCACATACACATGCCCCTGCCTCCCGGCCTCTCCCTCTGCTTCCTGCCACGATGGGATGAATATGTCCTCCATGCTGTCACGCCTCATCTAAGACACAAAGCAGCAGAGTCCTCTAGAACTGGGCTGAAGCTCCTAAAGTCCCAGGCCAGGCCACGACACCAGGGCTTCTCATAGCCTGTGACAGTTTCTCAGACTCTCCTTGGTTTTGGCGTGAGTGCTGGTCAGGTATTTTGTGGGGAGTCCCTCAGTTCAGACTGCTTGATGCTTTACTCAGTAGACCAGGGCTGTCTAGAATCTGGAAGACACCAGAGGCGAGTGCCATTCTTTCTAACCTCCACCAACTTCTTGAGGACTTGCCTGCCGGGTTCTCCACCGCACTCACCCTTCCCTGCCTGTGCTCTGTGGAAGGGAGCTTCTATGCACACTTATTCCTACTACATACACTGCCTTCCTGCTGACCTGAGAGGCAGAAAGATGTAGAAGAATCAAGAGGCCAGCTACATGGCAGGTTCAGGCCAGCCTAGGCAACATTAAAACTTGTCTCAAAAAAAAAAAAAAAAAAAGAAAAGGGGATTATAAATTCTTCTGCCCAAGGGTCTGCTTACTGTCCCTATTTATTTATTATGTGGACTAACAAGTATTTACCATGTATTTGATAACAGAAACATATGCATATAAATACCATTTATTTGATAACAGAAACATATGCATATAAATCAATATCCCTTTATTGTGATGCAAAGACTGTTCCAGCATTGACCATTGAAAGGTCTTAGAGCCGGACAGTGGTGGCGCACACCTTTAATTCCAGCACTTGGGAGGCAGAGGCAGGTGGATATCTGAGTTTGAGGTCAGCCTGGTCTACAGAGTGAGTTCCAGGACAGCCAAGGATGCACAGAGAAACCCTGTCTCGAAAAAAAAAGAGAGAGAGAGAGAGAGAAAGAAAGAGAAAAAAAGAAAGAAAGTTCTTGGACCCCAACCTTTTTTTTCCTTTTTTTAAAAATTTTTGTTTATTTGTTTTTCGAGACAGGGTTTCTCTATATAGCCACTTTGTCGACCAGACTGGTCTCAAACTCAGAAATCCTCCTGCCTCTGCCTCCCAAGTGCTGGGATTAAAGGCATGAGCTACCACTGCCTAGTTTAATTTTTTATTTATTTATTTATTTTATACATATGAGTACACCACTGCTCTCCTCAGACACACCAGAAGAGGGCATCAGATTCCACCACAAATGGTTATGAGGCATCCATGTGTTTGCCAGGAACCAAACTCAGGACCTCCAGAAGATCAGTTGGTATTCCTAACCACTGAGCCATCTCTCCAGACCTCCCCCCACCCTTTTTTTTGAGACAGGGTTTCTCTGTGTAGCCCTTGCTTGTACTGAAACTCACTCTATAGACCAGACTAACCTTGAACTCACAAAAATTCAGCCTGCCTCTGCCTCCCAAGTGCTGAGATTAAAGACATGTACTACCACTGCTTGGCTTTTTTTTTTTTATTTGTGTGTATATATGTGAGTTTATGTGTTCCAGGTGTGTGAAGGCACCTGTAGAGGCCAAAGGTGTTGAGTCTCCTAGAACTGGAGTTACACATGGTTCTGTACTGCCTGATGTGAGAGTTGGAATAGAACTCAGGCCATCTTCAGGAACAATAAGCACCCCTAACCATTGAGCCAACCTTCAGCACCCCCACCTCTACCGTGAGGTTTTGACATGTACTTCAAATTTTAAAATCCTTTGTCTTAGCCAGGCAGTAGTGGTGCACACCTTTAATCCCAACACTTGGGAGGCAGAGGCAGGCAGATTTCTGAGTTCGAGGCCAGCTTGGTCTACAGAGTGAGTTCCAGGACGGCCAGGGCTACACAGAGAAACCCTGTCTCGAAACAAAACAAAACAAAACAAAACAACCATCCTTTATCTGTACAACCAGGGTGAGATCTCTTCAAGGGCTAGTGCCTCCAGCTGTCCCCACAGCTGTCATCCTGTACACTCCAAAAGCAACTACAGAGCAGAAGGAAGGCAGAGGCTGCAGCTCTCTGGTGGGGATGGGTGTGGCTGCTGTGCCCTCCTTCAACTCCTCCTCCAGATGCCATAACATATCTGTGTGGCCGGTGATGACACTGGCACACAGCAGCTGCCCTGGCAAATAGGCTTTGGGAATGAACACCCATCATCCACTAGAGTTGCTGCTGCGAGAGCACAGGGCGGAAGCTCCTCCAGTCACTGTTAGGAAGATGAGGATGAAGCTGATCTGAAGGGCACAGAGCTGAGAGGTGGAGTCCTGAGGCCCTGGCTGGAGTGCAGAAGGCGCTTGCCCCGCCTGTGACTTACTGAAGTGAAGCCTTCCTTTTCACTTACTCGGCTCCTTATAACTGAAATGGTTCTCACTCTATTGTGGGCATATATTTTTATCAGACACAGCCAATATGACTGGCGGTGATTCGCCACTGAGTCCATGAAACTGGCCACAGCACAAGCTCTGAGTCTCCTCCATCCCTGAGGGAAGGAGCTCATAACAGAAAGAACTACATAACTGTGGGGACCTTAGGCTGCTCGGCACACCTGCTCAGTCACCATCCAAGACCAACGACAGGTACTAAGGGAAGCCCACTAAGCCACCTCTCTATCCCATAAGTAGCTTCAGTGTGTGTGAGACCAGTCTCAGCCTTCAGCCAGACCTAATCATACCAATGCTCAGCTCAGAGCTCATCAACTGACAACAGTCCAGTCCAGGAGGGCTGAGAGAGCAAAGAGTTCTAACAGGTACTGACCCTCATAAACTAAGTAACTGAGGCACTTAAGTACTTTGGGCTCCAACTTTCCTTCTAGTTTAAAACAACAACAACAACAACAATAAAAACTGTACTTTTAAAACCACCTGACTGGGTTATGAAGATTGAAAAAAAATTCCTTACTGACCTGAGAAAATGAGGCTCACTCTGGGGGTGCACTGCTGTTTTCATGACTACCTAGGATCAAAGACTGGACGACCTGTCAGCTGGTCTCCGCACATGGCGTGTGAGTAGGCCGGGTATGAATCTGGGTCCAGCTGGTCACCCCTTGTTTCTCTAGGGCATTCACACTTGTGCGTCATTGTTTTCTTTCAATAAAGGTTACTCATTAAGTGCACAACTAGACACTTCGGTGCCTTTGTCAAGCAGGTGAGCACATGAACTCACTAGTCTGAAGCTGACCACTCTGGCTGTCACTTGCAGAGTCTGCCTCCACCAATCAGCTCTTTGCTTGGGCTCTCCTCAGCGACAGGCTGAGCACCTACCCACTCTGGTTGCTCACTGGGCTCTCCTTGTTTGTGGTCAGAGTCCGCAGGCGGGGGCGAGTAACCCTTCACAGGCGTGGAGAATTCCACGGGTCCCGTTCCAGGCAAGGGGAGCTTCAGCAGCGGGTAGCTGGGGAGAAGGAAAAAGAAAGAATAAGGACACCTGAGAGGCAGAGTCTATGAGATGGTGTCGACACGGGAGCCACTGCAATTCCAAGTGCACCTCCTTTGCCAGAACCGTGTAAAAACACCATTTTATTCACCACAGAATTTCAAAGCTGAAATTCAGACATCATTGAGATCAGAATTTTCAAACATATTTTCGTCACAAAACCTACAAAGAAACCCAACTACTATAACAGGCTGGCTGGCTGTTCTCTGAGACTTTAGACAAGACGCTAAAAACAAAGTCTTATCAATCAGACACAGGATTAAAAAAAAAAAAAAAAACTAGGGGAGAGGATACAAATTCTGGTTCAGACAGCTGAGGAACTGCTCTATTTAAAGGGACAAATCATAAAAATTGTGAAAGACACCCTGAGGCTGGGTCCATCACACGTAAAGAAAATGGCCTCACACAGCAAGCTATAAAAAAAGTGTATTTAAAAAAAAAAGAAAAAAGAAAAACGTGTATTTTGTTTATTTTGTTTCGTGTTTCACTTAAATTTTATTAATATTCAGAAATAAACTGTAAGAGGGTGGCAATTTTGAGGCCTTCTTGTGAGATGGTACCCTGAAAACAAGACAACAGACAAAAGAGGAAGCGACTTAGACACAGTATGACACATACACCTCAGGTGTATAGCTCTTTCTCATCTGCGCATAACCCTGTAACTCATCACCACCTAGATCAGGCTACAGCACACGTCCAGAACCTCAGAAGACAGCCCTGAACACAGCCGCCAGCACATGCCCTCTTCACAGCCAGGGCTACAGTCGAGTCAATTTGCTTTTCTTTTGTTTTGGTGCCAAGATTTGAACATCTATGTGTATGTTCTACCATGCGGCCACACACCAACCACAGTTTCCTCTTTTACGCCCACTTGTTTATTTAGTGTAGGGTGCACCTTCCAGGCATGTGATGAGGCCAGAGGGCAGCTTGCAGAAGCTGCTTCTTTCACCCCTTATACTATGTGGATTCCAGGGACTGAACTCGAGCTGTCAGGCTTAGCAGCAAACACTCTTTAGCCACTGAGCCGTCTTGTCAGCCCAGCTTTGCCTATTTTTTAGCATAATATAAAATAATCTATCCTATTTATGAACTTTATTGTAAATGGTTCAATCTGTTGTTTTCATATATGTTAGTACATGCAGAGCCACTAATTCTTTGTTCTTGGTTTTTTGAGACAGGATTTCTCTGTGTAGCCCTGGCTATCCTGGAACTCTCTGTGTAGACCAGGCTGAATGCAAACTCAGAGATCCACTTGCCTCTGCCTCCTGAATGCTGGGATTAAAAGCGTGTGCCACCAGTGCCTAGCAGTGAACTACACGGACACATGTTAGAGCTGAGTTGTAAGTCAGTGGTAGAGTGCTCACCGAGCATCTCTAAGACCTTGTGTTCAGCTCTCAGCACTACAGGAAAACCCTGACGTCACAGGTGTGTGGTACTCCACTGAATGAGTACATTATAGTACATGAGTCTATTCCCTGCCAAAGGGACACTTGGTGGTTCCTAGTTGACGTCATTGAGAATAAAGCTATGAAGACGAAAGTTTTCTGCTTTCCCAGAGGATCGGAGTTCAGTTGCTGACACTTACTGGATCACATTTATTTGTAACTTCAACTCCAGGGGATTTTTCTGGCTTCCTTTGATACTCAAACACGTGGTAATCACTCATGCAGACGAACATAAAAATAAAAATTCTGTAAATAATGCCTTTAATCCCAGCACTTGGGAGGCAGAGGCAGGCGGATTTCTGAGTTCGAGGCCAGCCTGGTCTACAGAGTGAGTTCCAGGACAGCTAGGGCTACA
>JADRCC010576370.1:16531-26707 GCA_019843855.1 Hylomyscus alleni
GCTATGCACCATATGCACAAAGTACCTACAGAAGCCAGAAGAGGTCAGGCCAGCCTGGTCTACAGAGTGAGTTCCAGGACAGCTAGGGCTACACAGAGAAACCCTGTCTCGAAAAAACAAAAAAAAACAAAACAAAAAAAAATTCTGTAAATAAAAAAATCTAGAGGTAATCTTGCTTACCACAGCTAGGAAGGAAGGGAGGGAGGGAAAGAGGGAGGGAGGGAAGGAGGGAGGGAGGGAAGGAGAGGGTAATTATAATCATTGATTATTTGAGAGTCAGTCTTCCTATTAGGTCAAGCTGGCCTTGAACCCACAGCCTTTAGCCTCCAGATGCTGGGATTTAGAGATGTGAGGCACCAAGCCTGTCTGGATGGTGGTTTGGGTTGTTTCATGTGATGTTGATATTGTCTGTAGTTCTTGAGTTTTGGTTTACACACATGTATTTTTCCATCTACTTTTAATTTTAGGTCATGTAGGCAGACGCCCAAGGGAAAAGGTAAATAATAATAATGGAACCTCTTACATGAGGCTTAATATGTGCTAGGAATCATTTTTTAAAGATTTACTTCTATTTATGCACATGTGTATTTTGCCAGCATGTATGGCTATGCACCATATGCACAAAGTACCTACAGAAGCCAGAAGAGGTCACTAGATTCCCTGGAAGTAGAGTTACACATGGTAGGTAGTGGCCACGTGGGTGTGGGAACTAAACCTTGTCCTCTAGAAGAGCAACCAGTTCTCCTAACTGCTGAGCCATCTCTCCAGCCCTGTGTCAGGAACAATTTTAAGCATTTAAAGTGTATTAGCTATATACACTTTATAAATAGTTCTCTGTAGGAGGCATTATCTATAAGAAAAATGGAAGTCTCCATGTATAGAGAAGATGAAGGACAATTGAGTTATCATTCAGCTACCAACCAATCCCAAACCAAGTAGTGAGCGTCAAAATGATGCACTATTTAAATGGAACTATAAACAAAGACAAAATGAAAGTATATTTGGGGAGCTGGAGAGATGGCTCAGTGGTTAAGAGCACTGACTGCTCTTCCCGAGTTCAAATCCCAGCAACCGCATGGTGGGTCACAACCATCCGTAATGAGATCTGTTGCCCTCTTCTGGTGTGTTTGAAGACAGCTACAGTGTACTTAGATATAATAATAAATAATCTTCAGACCAGAGTGAACAGGGTCAACCAGAGCAAACAGAGGTCCTGAGTTCAAATTTCCAGCAACCACATAATGGCTCACAGCCATCAGTACAGCTACAGTGCACTCATACATTAAATAAATAAATAAATCTTAAAAAAAAAGAAAGCATATTTGGGGTTGAGTGTGATACCACATGCCTGTAATCCCAGTACTTGGGAAGCAGTAGGAAGCAAGATCATAAATCTGAGGCCAGCCTAGGCCACACAGTAAGTGCCTAGGCCACACAGTAAGTTCCTAGGCCACACAGTAAGTGCCTAGGCCACACAGTAAGTTCCTAGGCCACAGAGTAAGTTCCTAGGCCACACAGTAAGTTCCTAGGCCACACAGTAAGTTCCAAGAAAGCCTAGGATACATAGGATGACCTGTGTCAAAGAGACTAGAGGGGAGGAGAGCATCTTTGAGAAATGAAGGTCTGCTATCCCACAGTCCAAGACACGTCTAACCTAGGGCTGTGCAAGAGTCAAGTTTCCTTGGCAGAGAAGTATGAACGTTTGCTTCTGCCTCCTTTCTGGACATGGATTCCTGACTACACAGACCTGTCATTTCACCAGTAATCGGCAACAGCCTGGTTGTTTTCTCAGTAGTCATTCTTTCAACAAATATTTGAGCATGAACTCAGGGCCAGACATTGTGCAAGGCCCAGAGATGCACAAGACAGACAAGATCTCTTCTCTCAAAAGTTACATTGCAGTCAAAGAGCAAAAACAGGCCAGGTGGGCTCTAGACGGCATTAAGCAAGAGGGAAGGAGACTCACCCAGGAAGTAGGGAAGACCTCAAGCCACACCCGGGGGTTTATGTGCAGATTCAGAGCTGAGAACCAGGGCTGGGTTACTCCATGTTATAAACTTCCCTGACAGCTTCCTGTTAATTTGATTTCTACATTCATCATTTGTGTCTCTCTGTCACCTAACTACCACAGTCCTTTAGGTCACCAATTTCATGGTCACCTAGACTTAAGGGCCATCCTTCCAGAGGCACCTTAGCCAGTTAGTCTGTCCATCTGTTAGTTTCTCTTGGGCACCCCAGCAGTCAGGACGCCTCAGTGCCTTATGTCTCTGGCCATGCTCTGCCCTGCCTGCAGGTGCCCAGAAACAGGTGTTCCAGACGATGTTTCATTTCAGCTCAGCTCTAGGCATTTCCCTACATTGTAAGGTGACAGGGCCACCTTACAGTTCCAGGGAAGAACTGAGACCCGAGAAAGACCTGCTTTCACTATGTTGTATTTTGGTGTGTTGTAAATTTTTTTTCTGCATTTTTGAGATAGGGTTTCTCTGTGTAGCTGTGGCTGTCCTGGGATTCACTCTGTAGAACAGGCTGGCCTCAAACTCAGAGAGATCCACCTGCCACTCCCTCCCGAGTGCTGGGGTTAAAGGTGTGCGCCAGCACCTCCAGGTATCTAGTAAGTTTTTAAGCCTCTGTTTTTGTTTGGCAGTGTGCTGTAATTTTATTTCCATCATTTCATGGTATTCTTTAACTTCTCATTTCTTTGACTCAATGGTTTTACTTTCTATAGATCTGTGAATTTTCCTGTTTTCTTTCTGTTGCTGACCTTATTTTGGCTTATTTCCACTGTAATCAAAAAGGGACTTTTGTTTGTAACTTCTGCAGCCTGCAGTGATAGGTGCGCTCTCCCTGCTGGGTGGAGGGCTCTGTTTATGCTTATTGCTCTAACAATTGTTTTGAGCCTGTTTCCTTATTGACCTTAGCTGGTTGTTGCTTTTTGTGTTTTGAAGTTTTTTGTTTGTCTATTTTGAGGTAAATCTCATGTAGCATAGGCTAGCCTTAAACTTATTACACAGTTGAGGCTGCCTTAAACTTTTTTTTTTTTTTTTTTGGTTTTTGGAGACAGGGTTTCTCTGTGTAGCCCTGGCTGTCCTGGAACTCACTCTGCAGACCAGGCTGGCCTCAAACTCAGAAATCTGCCTGCCTCTGCCTCCCAAGTGCTAGGATTAAAGGTATGCACCACCCCTGCCCAGCTGCCTTAAACTCTTGATCTTCCTACCTTTACCTTCTAAGAGTTGGGATCACAGGCATGCTCATGCCTGGCTCCTGTCTAGATATCATTATCCATTATTGAGGTAGATTGAAATCTACTGTTACCAGCCTGTCGGGGGTTCTGTGGTCAGCTGTGTATGCTTACTGCTATTATATCCTCCTTTTATATCCCTTTTCACTTTTATCACTTTTATGTCCCTTGCCTTTTATAACTTTAAAGTTTATTGTATGATAATAGTAAAGCTCTTCTATATCTCTTTTAGTTACTATTTGCATATAATATCTCTAGCATAGCATTTTCTCTTTGTGATCTTATTTAAACTATAGTGCCTATCCATAAGGTGATTTATCTTTATTTTAAAATTTTCAAGATTTTATTTATTTTTATTTTATGTATGAATGTTTGCCTGAACATACCTTTTGCTTGTATTTCCGTGCACCACACAGGTGAGTGCTGGAAATTGAACCCACATCTTCTGGAAGAACAGCCAGTGCTCTTAACCACTGAGTCATCTCTCCAGTCCCCAGTCTTTCCTTTTAATAAGAAAGCTTAATTGATTTCATTTAATGAGATTACTCATAAAGGATATCCTTAGCCATTTCATTATTTATTTTCTATAATATTACTTGGGTTTTGTTCCTTAATTCTTCCATTACTAACTTTTTGCTTTAAAAATTATTTAACTGTACAGTGATAGCACACATCAAGGTAATATAACAAACAGGTGTAGTAAAAAGCTTAAAATATTTCCAATCTGACCCTTTATGGAATGGAGAACCCTAGCTGGGGTGCTGTGAGGCCTGCTGTTTACAGTGCCCCTGCTGTTACTGTCCCCCCCATTATAGTGCCCCCCCCTGCTGCTCAGGGTGATAAGTCTTCCTTCAATCCCTGCCCCTGTCTTGTGCTCACTGCAACTTGTATATAAGTTACTCAAGCTCAAAGGCTTCCCAGAGGAAGCCCAACCTACAACTTCTGTTTTTAAAAAAAGGCAGGGAAACCAGTGAGGTACACTGTGGCCTTGCAGTACCCTCCTCCCAGGGTCAGGTCTCAGCCACCAGCTACCCTGTCCCTAGAATCCCAGAACCACTTCCTCCCCACCCAGGGGCTGCATCTGCTATGGCACTCTGGAGAGCAGGCACAGGGTGTCTCAGGCCAGCAGCCCCACAGGGCACATTTTGGAGCCTGTTCCCTGCTCCAAATCAAGTGTATTTTAACACTGCTCACGGTACTCTCCTCTGGCTTTTTAAATAAGCATCCCTGCACTGTCGTGTAAGGGTGAGACCATCAAGCACACAGACCACTTAGCTCCTCACTCCCGGTTCTCACTCTCCAGTTATCTCTACTGAGATTAGGAGACACTGGAGACACGCAGCCAGGAAATGGTCAAAGAAGATGTCACATGATACACCTTCCTAGAGATAACAAAGGTGGGAGATTCACGTTCTCATTCTAGTTTTTTGTTTGTCCTTGTTTTTTTTTGTTGTTTTTTTTTTGTTTTGGTTTGGTTTTTTTTGAGACAGGGTTTCTCTGTGTAGCCTTGGCTGTCCTGGAACTCACTCTGTAGACCAGGCTGGCCTCGAACTCAGAAATCCGCCTGCCTCTGCCTCCCAAGTGCTGGGATTAAAGGCGTGCACCACCACCGCTGCGTTTGTCATTGTTTTTAAAGTCAGGGTTTCTCTATGTAGTCTTGACTATCCTAGAACTTCCTCTGTAGACCAGGTTGTCCTTGAACAAGAGATCTACCTGCCTCTGCTTCCCAAGTACTGGGATTAAGGCTGTGTGACACCAGTGCTTAGCCATCTAATTTTGAAAAGTAGTTAAAATTCATATTTTTGTACAGGTGTTTGCCTGCATATATGTCTGTGCAGTGCTTGAGTGCCTAGTGCTCACAGAATAGACCAGAAGAGTCCCTGCACCTGGAGTCACAGATGGTTGTGAGCAGCCATGTGAGTAATGGGAATCAAACTTGGGTCCTATAGAAGAGCAAGTGTTCTTAAGTGTTGAGCCATCTCTCCAGCCATTTGTTTTTGTTTATGAGACAGGTCTCACTGCACAGCCCTGGGTGGCCTGGAGCTTGCTATGCAGAGCAGGCTGTCCTTGATCTACATACCTCTGCCTCCTAAGCACTGTGACTACAAGTGTGACTCTAAACCCAGCTCACACACTTGTCCCCCACTTCCCAGGGGTGAACAATTCAAGGCTGGGAGAGTCGAACAGTAAAGCCTCAAGGGTTTCCCTCCTGTTACCTTTCTTCTTGAGTGACTTGTGAATGATAAAGCAGTCAGTGATTTCCTGCAGGCTTTGTGGAGTTGTTGTTGCTGTTTTTTGGTTTTTGTTTTTGTTTGTTTTGTTGTTGTTGTTGTTGTTTAAACAGTGTCTGTAAGACCAGAAGAAGAGGAAGTTCTTGCTTGTTCAACTAGGCCGTGTCCTGGAGTGGTCTGAGGAGCTGCCCTCTGGGCCTCCAGAGTCCGGGCTTTAGAGCAGGGGTCGGGGTACTTTGAATCTTTGAGCTCATCCACTCTGGCTGACCTAACCATAAGCACAGACAGGCTTAAATTACTCTGATTTTCTTTTCTTTTTGTGAAAAGAACATATAAATGTGTAAGCAGACAGAGAGGCAAGCTGTTTCATAGCCTATTGTGTGACTGCAAAGGTAATCATAGAATATCCTGAGGTGTAGACAGAAAGGGACAAAGTGGTTGAGTACAGGCCACTACAGTTGAGATACACAGCCCCAGCTGAAGGTACCAGTCACTCTCCTGAAAGGAAAAGCAGAGGGAAAGGGACAAACTCTGTTCTCAAATTCCTGCAAGACTGTCATCCTCAGGAGGTTTAATACTCCATCATGATATCAACTTCCTCTCTGAGCTGAATTCTACATTCTGTACCCTAACCCTCCTGAACGCTTGCGGGCGCACCTCTGAGCTGAGCCACCCCCTTGGGTCCTAGTAGCCTAACCTCTAGGAAATATAAACACAACTTTTGCTATAATGTCTATTTGCTACAAGTTTCATCAGCTTTTCCCAGCGGATGAGGTTAACAGTTACTACACTTAGGAATCAGGCAGGAGAGAATTTACCAAAGCCCACTTACAAGGCTCAGCACTCAGGCTATTTGAAGGAGTATCCTCAGATTTCATTCACTGATGCCTCAGCAACAGCTTAGAGAAGGAAATCAGACCCCTGGTGCTGTCTGAGGAGCCTGACTCCTGTATACACAGCCTCTCAAGCCCTGATTCTTCAACCTGATGGAGAAAGGTACATTCGTAAGCCCTCATTAGTCACCACACCTTGAGTCCTACTCTGTGCCTTTTAGAGGGAACTTGGTGATGAACGGGGTAAACACAGCTGCATTGCTATATCTCAGGTAGCTACTGGATCTCAGGAGGGAAAGTAAGTGCTCGGTCCTTTGGGTCTTAACAAATCTCATCTAAGGAATAAAGAGCAGCAGTTAAATGGAGCCTGATCATCTCACACAATTACTAAAAGCTGGCTGCTATCCAGGCTTTGCTTCTTCCAGGCACCTCAAGGCTCTGACAGAAAGGGAGTTGTTTCAACAGAAAAACTTCTCAGAATAGAAAATGATATTGGGGTTTGTATGCCTAGGTCCAAGATCTTGATGAGCTCCTGTCAGGGAGAAAGCGCATCTCTACGTGATGCCTCACACAAAGCTGATTCTCTCCAAATCCCTACCTGGTAAAGCACCCAGGAAACAATGACTACAAAAGCCACTCCCTAGAGTTCGCCCTGTACTCTACAGGTGAAGAAACCACAGTTCTGCAGGCTTGACGGTGTGTCATTCTGTAAAACTAGCAGAACACTAAGCAGTCCATTCAACTTCAGATTCTCAAGCTCCCCTTCCAGTATCAGTGTGAGAAATTGCCCTGGACTTCAAACAGACCTGTGCTTCCAGAGTAGAGATACTAGCGCTTTATAGAAGGTCTACCTGGTTAGCCTTTTGACGGTACCAGTCTGTGTGCTATTCATGCCAAATGTGTTAAGATGCCAAAAGGCATTCTGTTAAGGCTGCTGAGATGGCTCAGTGGGCAGGACGCCTGCGGACAGGATGGACTTGAGTCCATCTATCAGGCCCACACAATGCACACAAAGTTTTCTTCTGACTTCTACACAAGCATACCCAGTGAATACATACGAATGTAGTGGACACTTTTAAAGATACCCCAGTAGCTTGCAATATAAATGGAGAAGCTGCTGAAGAACCCACAGAAGTAGTTCATCCTCAAAAAGTATTTTTTGGGGGCTTCCTGTGCTGGCACACACCTTTAATCTCCATACTAGGGAGGCAGGGGCAGGTGATCTCAGTGAGTTCCAGGCTAGCCTGGTCCTCGTAGAGTTCCAGGTACACACAAATGCAAATAGCTTAGTGCTTCCCAGGGTGTAGTCCTCAGGCTTGGGGACCTGTCACAGCAGCAAACTTTTAGGTTCACCAAAAACCCCATGAGTGAAAGCCCACTGTGTTTAGCTCACCTTCCATATGGTCCTGACAGTATCCTATGTCTGAGAATTTGCCTTAGCCTATAATATTCCATATAGTTCTAATACCACTGTATGTCTCAAAACCTGCCTAACCCTCTAAACGAGACCTAGAGAAGTAAAACACTAAAGAGGTCAAGTTAACAGAGAATTTTGACTTTTTGCTTGTTTTTTTTTTTTTTTAACAATATATATATATATTTTCTTAAAGATTTATTTATTTATTTTGTGTGAGTACATAGCTGTTTTTTAGACACACCTGAAGAGGGCATCAGATCTCATTACAAATGGTTGTGAGCTACCATGTGGTTGCTGGGATTTGAACTCAGGACCTCTGGAAGAGCAATCAGTGCTCTTAATTGCTGAGCCATCTCTCCAGCACTGCTTTTTTTTTTTTTTTTAAATAGTCAGCACTCCTCACAGTACTCTTAATTCCTCATGTAGCTTGTGTCACTGTAAGTATTTTATAATATGTAATACAGTTAGGTAGATTTTAAACATCAATGTACACTGAGCCAGAATGAAAAGAGGCAGGCAACAGAGACAGTGGCATGAACCAGGCCCGCCACTAAACTCCTACCCCCGTTGTAAAATGAAGAGCTAACTGGACCGTTTCCTAAGTATTGTGAGGACAAATGAGAAATTTAATTATATTCCTGACTTGGTACCAAGGAGGAAGCTCTCAATGAGTGATAGTTATCTTTCTAACTGTAAATTAGGGAAAAGTCTGGGATCATTTATAACAGATCAGAATAGGAGGTCAGCCTTGAGCCAGACTTGTAGCACAGCATTGTATAGAGTGAATCTGGAAAACTTTTTTTTTTCGTGCTAGGAATTGAACCTAGAGCTTTGAGCACACCAGTCAAAGCTCTACTACTGAGCCACACCCAAGCCTGTAAAATACATTTTTTCCTAGAGAAAATGATATTAAGGTGGATTCTTCACATGGCTGAAAATGTTGTATGGTTCAAGAGGCCACCTTATATCAAGCCCCTTGTTTTACAAAGTCACAGTCAGTCTTCAGGCTTCTACAAAGCCTGTGAAAGACAGGCAAGAAACACAAGTACCCATGGCTTTTACTACAGACCTTGCCACACAGCGGGCCCCAAGAAGTAACAAGGGATCAGTGGATGGCTGTATATGAACATGAGAAAGTGACAAGAGAAGCAAGGCTTTTGAGCCAGCCTGTAGATGGTATCCAAGTTGCTGTTCAAACAAACACATATTACCTTGTAGTACTCAGACTCTTGCTATTAACTAACACTAAGGAGAAAATGCCTTTGAACTCTCTACTATGCAGCTCCAGTGAGTATCCTTATTAAGTCCCTACTACATAAAAATGCACAACTTCCAAGAGCTCCATCCCAGTTAGGGTTAGGGAAATCTATTGTCACCGCACACTGCTCTACCACATAAGGGGCAGACTGAAAACATACCAGCAGGCTAAGATGCAGAGTCCTGTGAAGAGGATGATGGGAATGGGGTAGGATGCACAGAGCAGCCCATGGTTGTAGAAGGCCTGAGATATCTTCTCCCGAAGCCTTTCAGTCAGGGTCATCCTCAGCTAAGTCACCTTGTTGCCATCCCGGAAAGTGACCATGGATCAGCCGGGAAGGTGCTGGGTGCCACTTACAACAGACATCATCGCAAGTACCTAAGCAGAAAGGAGAAAAGGAAAGAACATTAAACACTTGAGAGCTGGAGAGATGGCTCAGCAGTTAAGAGCACTGGCTGCTCTTCCAGAGGACCCAGGTTCAATTCCTGGACCCATGTGGAAGCTCACTCCAATTCCAGGGGATCCAAGACCCTCACACAGACATACATGCAAACAAAATGCCAATGCACACAAAAACAAAAACAAAAACAAAAAAACTAAAGTACTTGGTTCTGTACACCAGGACTGCTACAGGGAGGGGGCAGTTATGTGGCTAGAGACTGCTTTCAGAATATGTAGGGTCTAGAGATATGAGTCTCAACATAGGCATATGAACACGCACAACCTTGGTACCTTTAAGTGACTGCTCTCTGCAGTACTAAGGAAAAAGAGCTCATGGTAAAAACTGCAAATTCCTCATTTATGTTGCACTGAGAACAGAAGCCAGTGTTAAAAAGCAAAGAAAGGGTTAGGATAGCAAGGTCTGGAACAGTGGGGAAGTTAAGTAAGTGGTTTAGAGTTGGGTATGAGATAACCAATCTAGACAGATAAGAGATGGGGCTCTTGGCCAGCTTTCCACACCAACCCCTGGAGCAATTGAGAAATACATGTAAAATACCATTATCCTTTCAAAAGTCTTGTTTCTAAGGCAGCTAAAGCATAAAAACAGACTACATTTTAAGTAAGGATGGCCTCTAACAAGAAGCTCCTACCCAGAAATCACCTCAGAGCAACCCCATAGACAAGGAGCTAAACATGAGTCAACCAAGAAAGAATGCAGCTCCAAATGGTGGCTGGGGTAAGAAGCAACACTCTGCCAT
>JADRCC010576372.1:0-15913 GCA_019843855.1 Hylomyscus alleni
GGAGGAGCCTGGAGCCTGGATCTTCCTGGACAGCCAAGGCTAAACCTGGCAGGCTGGCAGCCCTAAATGCTTCCTTTGTTAGAAGTCACTTAGCTCTCTCCTCCGTCTTTAGAAAGTGAGTTCATGGGAGGTGAGTTGAGGACAAGAGTCTCAAGTGAGGCCTTGCTGGTTTCTGTCCTTGTAAAGTTTGTGTAGACTGAGAGCCCGTGAGGATGCTGGTAAGGATTGCCACGCAAGGATATTTTCATGTTCCTGCATGGGGGCCTGATCAGGCCGCAAAAGGGCATGGGTGCTGTCCCTGCATGGGTGAGAGTGGTTCAGATCCCTTTCCAGTTTGGCTGTGTATGCTGACACAGGGAGCACCCCACTGAAGTGGTTTCTAAAGCTCTGATACCTTCGGGTCCCCTCCTCAGAGGGCACTTGTCTTAGCTGCCCGGCCTGGCTGGTTGGTTAATGTGTAAGAGTGTTTAATTTGTATCAAGTTCTTTTCTACACACACACACACACACACACACACACACACACACACACACACACACACAGAGGATATAAAGAAAAGAAATATATTTTAACTCCAGGAGTAGAGAGTTTCACTTGTGAACGTGTGCATACATGTGTATCTGGTGTGGAGACCAGAGTTCTTTCGGTCACTGTCTGCCTTATTCTCTTGAGACAGGGACCCTCCCTGAACCTGGAGCTGGCTTGGCAGCCACAAACTTGACAGTCCTTCTGTCTCGCCTCCCATTGTGCTGTGGTTACAGGAGCCTGTGGCTTCCCCAGGCCTTTTAACCTGGTCTGGGGATTTGAACTCTGGCCCTTATGCTTGCACAGAAGCAAGCGCTCCTACCCACTGAGCCTTCTCTCCAGTTCCTCTTGTCCTTTTGTTTAATCACTTGGCCTTGCTTCTCAAATGCTTTACCACTATCTCCTACTAGTGAAGATTTAATTAATTAATTTTAGGTAAGAGACACCACGATTTGCTTGTGTATCTGCACCCCCTCCTGCCTCCCACCTTCTTCTGAAGTAAGGCTGGCTATATAGTCCTACAACCCACTGTACAGAGCAGACTGGCTTCAAGTTTATGGTGATCCTCTTGACCCTTCAGTGCTGAGATTACAGGTGCACACCACAGAACTCTGCCCTCTACACTCATATTTGAGGAAATTATTATGAAATCATAGTTTTTTAGGAAGTAAGTTCATTCTTAGAAATCTTTCTTTTTTTAAAGGGGAGGTCTGTGATAATGGTGGAAGAAACATATTAACAAGTTTCAAAGCTTATATTTTACTTCAGGCTATATTTAGCAGTATATAAAATTGTCATAGCATTTCATCGTTATTGAAGAGACAGTTATCTACAGGTTTATTTGGTTTCTGGACATAGTTTCAACCTGCTTTGTTACCATTTTGTGTCCTTAGATATTAGTGGTACTGGTGGAAGATCTTAGGGTGTAATTTTTTTAGCATTTTTCATTTGCTTTTTAGATTTTAGGTCAACATAGAAACAGTGGTGCTTTCTACTTATATATCATCTTCTGATTCTTTTAAATTACTTCATACTTCTCAAGAGCTCATTAAAGGGTGAGGGATGGCTCAACAGTTAAGAGCACTGGCTGCTCTTCCAGAGGACCCAGGTTCAGTTCCCAGCATCCACATGGCACAACTACCTGCAACTCCAGTTCCAGGGGATCCGATACCCTCACCCAGACATACATGCAGGCCAAAGACCATGTGAATGAAATAAAAATAAAGTTCTAAAAGCTTATTTAAATCCACCAGGACATGGCACTTGGTTAGGAAAGAATAGGGGACTCCCACAGCATATGTAGTCCTCTGGCTTCTCTCTTTGGACTGTACTTTTTGGGTCCCACGTGTTTGCCATTCCCTTCCTTGAGGAGCTAGGATAGTAGACTTGGACTGACGTGTAGGCGGATGCTTGAGGAAGGATGGGGCCCAGCCAAGATGCATGAGTCTGTTCCTAATGCACTCGTAGGACGACATCTTCCCATTCGACATTCATGGGTGACAGCTCTGTGCTGCTCTCAGTTACTTGGGAGATGAATGAAGAACTCCTCTCTTTCCCTAAAACAAAACAATGAAACCAGCTGAGGTATTTCTATGTCCTCAGTACTTTCCATTTCTAGTCTTTTATAACATTTTTCAAGAAATCATGGTCAAGAAATATATGCATTTTTTTCATGAAGGAAAATATAAAATGATGTTCTAGAAAGTTAAACTGTAGGAGATGTTAGGTCGAAAGGAAACATCTTTTTAGGGAAACCGTTTCTTTGGCATTCTTGAGTCCTGGTGCATAAATAATAGATGATTATCACATAGTTTTCATACTTGGGGGCCACGGGAAATTACTCACTTAGTTTGGAATTCATGCTTTGGTAAGAAGAGAAACCCTGACTTCAATGATTTGTAGTCCCTGGCTGAGCCCTGGAGGGTTTGGGCTTGAGGCCCCGTTTTGTCCAGTCTGTGTCTAGTCTGTCAGGAGGACTGCCTAGGGCTGTCACCTGCTCATAAGGTGATGGCTGCCATCCTATTATTTTATTGCTTTCCTCTGGGCCCTCAGAGAGCACTGAGGGGCTTGTCACAATGGGATGGTAGTTACTTAAACAGTTTAGTTGTTTGAAATGTCTGTGCGTCAGCCTTCCTCTGGACAGTGACCCTCTGTGTACTTGACTGCGCTCAGCTGTCACTCCTGAGTCTTGTGTTAGCGAGGGAGTTGGGGCTCAGAGTGAGGCAGAGCAGGAGGGAGGCACCATGTGCCACGGTGGGATGGTTGGGGAGGGCAGCTCTGAAGGGCAAGCATTGCTCGGCGGCTTTATTCCGTCTACCATCTAGCTTTCTCCCTGCCTCTGTGAAGAGAGCTTGTTCCTTTTTGCATATATTTGTGACCCATCTGCTTCTTCCTCTTCTCTGTCTAGGGTCAAAGGGTGCTTAAGGCAGAATCCCTCTCTTCCACCTTTTCTCCCTTTTGTGGATGTCTTTCATTGTAGCGTTAGATCCAGCCTTGACCTGAGTCAGCGAAACCATGTGGACCCCAGAACTGGCCTTTCGTGCTTGAGTTAACACCTCAGATTCCTCCCTCCACCCCTCCCCACCTCCGCCTCTCTCTTCCCCCCCCCCTCCCTCTCTTCCTCTCTCATTCTCTCCCTCCCTCTCCCCCCTCTATCAGAACACCTTGTCGAGGAACAGTGAGGATCCAGAAGTAACTTTGGATATCCTTTTTATTAAAGTGACCTAAAGGATTTTCAAGATGGCTCAGCAGCTTAGAGGTACTCTGGGCGCTGACAAGCTGCGTTTATCCCCAGAACACACCTAAGTGTACAAGAGAACTGAATCTACCAGGGTGTTGCCTCACCATCACACATGTGAAGTGATGATGATGATATGGTGGAAATAATAAATGGCACAGAATGTGACTAGAGTAGCTTCAGGCTGTAGAAGTGCCTTACCCTCACCGACCTCTTGTAAATGAGAAATTCGCTTCACCAACATAAAAGATGAGAACAGCCTTAACTCTGGCCTGCTGATTACTGGCAGGTCCTTCTGTAGACATAAACACAGATGACTGGAAGGCACGATAGGGGCTGGAGCCCGTCTTGCTTCACGAGTGTGAATGAGTTCGAGGTAGGCTTTTATGCTGGGGGAAAAAATAACCTTTCCCTTTCCTTTCTAAAGCTGGGCAGTCATTCAGGCACACTGATGGAAAGGGAAGGTCGGTTCCTCCCGCGCAAGCCTGGGGCCATGTTAATAATGGCAAGCCCATTATTTTCTTACAGTAGGCAGGAAGTGCTGTCTACACCCATTAGATCTGTTTGAGTGGCCCCTGGCTGGAAAGAAAGAAAATTTAATTTTCTGACTTGCAAAGAGGAAGGAAAAAAAAAATTTCAACAGTATACCATAGAGACTCACTGTTAGAGTAAGAAGAGCCATTTTAAAAACTTGAAAGTTTTTCCTTTTAATTATTGGAACATTTGGCCCCTTCCCATATGGAAATCTCAAAGCAGGTTTCTGTGCAAGCTAGGTGTGTAGACACTATTTCCTATTCTATGACCCAATTTTGGCCTGTCCTCCCTCCCTCTCTCCTCCTCCCCCACCTCTCTTTGAACCATGTTTGCAAGTTGCTCCACCTTACTCTAGTAGTTGGCAACCTGTGGCTCCTGATCACTGTGCAGGTTCATAAGCGACACTCTGGGGAAGTGGCTCAGCTGGGAGAGGGCCTGCTTGGCATGCCTGAAGCCCTGGGTTGGATCTCAGACTGCCACGCTAGGACAGACACATCTGTAATCTCAGAACCCAAGAATGAGAGGCAGAAGGGTCAAGAGTTCAAGTCCATCATCAGGCTGTGTAAGGAGTTTGAGGTCAGCCTGGGTTACGTGAGACCCTTTCACAAACACATGTATGTGCTCATGCGCAACATTCACGTGGGAGGAGATCTATACATCCATTAGGGCAAGAAGTGAAAAAATAGCATCGTAATAGAGAAAAAAAAATTATGTGAGCCTGTTGTCACCTCTGTCAGCCTTGCTGCCTTGAGAGTTAGTCTCCTGTGTGACCAGGACTCTGTACGGATTGATCGCGTGTACCATGTTTTAAGATTTTTTTCTTTCAGTTTGATAACCGTTTTTTTTTTTTTTTTTTTTTAAAGTCTTGGCTTCTCTTATAAGCCAAGAGATCTTTATTGCTATTTTGATAGATTTTTTTTTTCCTCGAGATGTTTTATTGTGGCTTCTTAGTTGAGAGATGTATCATGTGAGGAAGACCTGGAGTCACAAGGACCTGCTCGTAATCATGAGTGACCTGGGCGTGGAGCAGCTGCTTCGGTCAGTGGGGAATGGCTGTGGAGTTCATACTGAAGGAAACCTTGTACGCAGCACCGTAGCTCAGGCGGATATTGACTGTACATTGGCGGGGTGTACATGTAGGGCTTTCCGTTGCTTTCTGACATTTGAAAGCAAGGACTTTCCCACATCTCTAAACGAAGACAGCAGTGAGCCAAGGTGCTTTGTTTTATCAGCAGTTTTCTTTCTCTTTGTCCTAATTAGAGAAACATTGGCTACAGAGCTGCCTACAGTGTTGGCCCCTTTACCTTTGACAAATTCTCCACTTTAATTAATGTTATTACCAGTATCGTGGCTGCCAGCATTTTCCATGTTCCTTTGCCTCATTTGTTACAAGCGCATACAAGGAGTCAATACTTGGTCGACATCATGACTTCATGATTTGGATGATATAGTACATGATCTGATCAATATCAGAGGAAATGCTTCTCTAACCCTTTCCAGATCTTAGATTTCATTTATAAAATGATTAGGCTTTCTTCGTGGCCTTTCCCATGTCAAGGGCCCACAGACCATTGTGTTGGGGCATCTCTGAGATCACTTCTCAGAACTCTTGACACTAATTTGACTTAGGACATGGAGTGGAGACTTTGAGGTTTATATATAGCAGGAGGATTAAACGGCTTTGAAATTTTTCTCCTGTTAGCCAAATATTTGGGAATAAAACTTCTGACATGAGAAATTGCTTGGTTGGGTATTTAGGTTTAAAACTATTCAGACTGGCATAGAGTGATGTATGTATTGGAACTGTGTCTAATGTACTTCAGTTTGGCAAGAAATTAGGGCACAGACACAGGTTAGGCGAGATTGTTTATTTTTCTTAGTCAACAACATAACTCATTTTGCCATGGAAAAGCAATCATTGGACACGTTTTACTTGATAACTTGTTTAAACTTGCTTAACCTTGAGCACAATGCTGTCTTATTTTTCCAGGATGTGGACCTAATGCCTGCATAGAAGGATGTTTATCATCCAGTCAATCAAAACTATTTGGCAAACATTCCTATCCTTTTGATGTATTTGTGTATTAGGAACCTTCATTGAGAAAAGTTTCTAACTAGTTAGCCATCCTGTGATCTTTAGCATTAGGGAAGTCATATTTTGGTTTTCTAGGAATGACAATTTAGCCAGGAAGTCAGTTGCTTAGACAGTGAGAGATCTTTGTTCTAAGTGACCAGTGCTTCCTTCTTGCTCAGTGCCTGTTTTCTGTAGAGTTATTACTACTGTGATGGATGCGCACAGTGTGGACAGTGAGAGCAACTGGTGTTTCTTAAATTTTCTTTCTTGACATTCTTATGATTCAGTCTTGACGCAGACCTACCCTGCCCCTCCCTCCAAAAAAAAAAAAGGTATAAATAATGAGATGGAGAATTTTAGAAAATACTCGTAGTTGTTTTGTTTTCAGGAAATTGTGAGCGTGCTGGTGCCTGTGGCAGCTAGAAAGAAGTGGGTGAGAAGTCACTTGGAACTGGAATTACAGGCAGTTGCAAGCCTCCAGGCATGGGTGCTGGGAACCAGCCTTGGGTCTTGTGCAGGAACAGTCTGTGCTCTTAACCGCTGAGCTCTCTCTCCAGCTCCAGATGGGATTCAGTCAGTCTCACTGCTCTGGCCTGTAGGTTTGTAGTCCTGTGTTCCGAGTTGGTGCTGGTGCTGGGCAGTGGTGAAGCCTTTATAAGTTGATCCCACCCCAATTCCTCACCTGTAAACTCTGTCCTGTATGGATTCTGGATACTTCTAAACTTATTTTTAGGTTTTCCTCTGTATCCCTGAGCTTATAAAGCTGATTTTTTTTCTTCCATAGTGGGGAGAACCTTTAAGTATGCTCGGTCCATGCCCTACGTTTAGTTTGCCCTTTAGGGGGGAAGATGACATGACCAGATGAGTCCCGCGGGCTGGGGCGGTGCCTGGATTCAAGGATCTGCTGTCTGCTCAGGGCGGTGCTTGAGTGTGATAGGGCAGTGACCGGGAAGGGACACACTTCTGATTCCTCTTCCCATTAGTTTCCCACTAAAGATACGGATTCATCGAAGGCAGGTACCGTGAGTTTCTTGCTCTCTTGTACACAGTGTCTGGGAAACAATGAGTGCTCAGTTAGTGTTTATTGAATGAGTGACTTAATGATAGAGGGAGACATCTGTTGTTGTGGCATAGCAATGCCATGTGTTTGAACCAGTAGGACACTTCTGTTAGATTTTTTCCACTTGAAAGCAATGTTCTAAATGTATTTTCTTGGAACTATCGGAAAATTTTAAGGAAAGGCAGCAAGCACCCGTGCTCCCTGAACATGTGTGCAGATGATAGAAAGAATGAGAGTGTTCAGGCAAAGTTTATTGTGTTTGCAGACACCTAGCTTACTCAAGAGGGTAACGTGGGCCATAGGAGCCCAGGCTGTGTTCCTCCTTCCTCTCCCCTCCCCCCTTCTTCCTTTTCCTCTTTGACACCTGTCCTCTGCAGTGAGAATTTATACTATGTGGACACCGGATGCTTCTGAACTTAGAACGTTCATTTATATCAGGTGTTTCTGGAGATAGGATTTTATGTAGCCCAGGCTGGCCTTGAATTTACTGTGTAGCTGAGGATGACCTTGGACTTCTGATCCTTTGTGCTAGGTGTATAGCATATATACCATGTCTGTTTTATGGGCCGCAGGGTTCGAACCCATGGCTTCATGCGTGCTGGGCAAGTACTTTACCAGCTGAACTGTAACCTAAGCCCTGCAGTTGTATCAGTTTTCGTGCTTTCCTTCCAAAATGGTCTGGTTTGTATATTATTTTAAAGCTTGTAATTTGCATTATTGTGTATGTGTGTGTGTGTGAGTGTGGATGCTTATGTGTTGGAAGCCACGGGAAAATGTTTTTGGGAGTTGGTTCTGTCCTCCCCGTGGGTTCTGGGGATTGAACCTGCTGAGCCAGTCCTGCCGACCCATTAGGACTGTATTAATAGAGGATGTTAAAGGGGTGGGGGATGATGCTTATTGTCGCATGGCGATGGTCAAGTGGATTCTCCTAGCTTTGTCGTTTGCAGCCTGCAAGAGATGACAACATAAAGGACTGAGTGCCGTTCAGACAGACACTGGTTAAAACAGTGCAGTCAGACAGCAGCAGACTGAGGTCTTCCACTAAATCATCCCCAGATTGTACCAGTCCATTAGCTGCTTTGTGCAGCGGACAGGAAATGGTTCTATTTGTACTAGTTGCACAATCTTAACGAAGTCAGAACAGAGAGCCAAGGGACCTCTGGTGATTCTGCAGTGTTAACCTTTCAGTTCCACACACGAGCATGGTCCAGGTTACTGGGGATGTGTGTTCGAATGTGACTTTGTTGGTGTGGTCACCTGCCTGGTGTTGCTGAGAAAGGTGCTGTGTGACTACTCATGGGGGTCTTGGTTCTTAATGGCTTCCCACACAGGCTGTGAAGATGGCCTGATGCTGGTGCCTGCCAGCCTGGCCCTGAAGGGGCCAGTCCCCGTTCTGCCCTTTCACAGGCCCTCTTGTAGGCTGGTGACAAAGTGACCGCTTTGCTTTTCTAGGGGCTTCCTTTGTGTGCCCATACCTGCCTGCTGTGCCCCAGCCGTCAGCATCTTTTCTCCTCATTTGTCCCCGGTGTTTCTACGCAGAATCTGGTAACTTTACCAGAATCTGGTAATTTTAGTAGAGTTGATTTTATATATGTAGTATTTTAATGTACTTTATGACCCAGCCTAAATCACTTTTCCACGTTTATTTGAGGCAGGGTCTCACGTGGCTCAGGCTGTCCTCAATCTGACTTGGCTGTGTACCTGAGGCTGGTCTTGAACTCCTGGTCCTCTTGCCACCATCCCCCAAATGCTGTGATCAGAGGCATTTGCCACTAGGCCCAGCTTTCTGATTAAATCTTAATGTGCTCATCACTTCCTCCCTTCCCCTCCCCCCTCCCTCCCCCTCTTCCTCTTTTTCCTTCCGTTTTGATTTCTAATGGTTCTTTCCCATCCCATACACCACGGTGAGGATGCAAGTGATTGAAAGACAAGAGTCAGCATGCGAGAGTGACTGTAGAGTACAGTGAGGGGAGGCGGAGGCAGGAGTGACTGTAGTACAGTGAGGGGAGGCGGAGGCAGGAGTGACTGTAGAGTACAGTGAGGGGAGGCGGAGGCAGGAGTGGCTGTAGAGTACAGTGAGGGGAGGCGGAGGCAGGAGTGGCTGTAGAGTACAGTGAGGGGAGGCGGAGGCAGGAATTGCCTTCCTCAGCCCTCGCACCCTAGACAAAAGTTGCCGTTGACTTCTGCTGCAGAAGCCGGCCTGTTCCACGCCCCTCGGGGTTAAGATTTCTCTATCCATGGAGCCACCAACATTTTTATTTATGTATTTGTGCCCTAGCTGTCTTTCTTATTTGTGAAATACTTGTTTGTTTGTTGAAGTGTGGTTTCCTGTAGCCCAGGCTAGCAGTGTTGTGGCAGCTGTCCTCTGCCTCCAACTTTCAGGAACTGTGCTCATAGTCTTGAGCCATGACATTCTGCTTTTTGATGCATGCTTTTGAAGGGTGTCTTATTTTTTTTGTGTATTTTCCCCATTTTTCTTCAGTTATTACCTAGCGCCTTAAAATAACACAGCATTCCTAGTCTTTGCTGTTGTCCTTTGGCGTTTATATCATTCCTCCCTTCGGTAGCCCCTGCCCTTTGCTTTTAATTATTTTTACTTATTTATGTATTTGTGTGTGTATGTGTTTAAGTATGCAACATAGTGTGCTATGAAGGCCAGAGGACAACTGTCCATCTCAGTTGGGTCTGTGGGCTCCAAGGATTGGACTCAACGCTGTCTGTCTCTCATGATAAGCACTTTAGCTGCTAAGCCGCTTCGGGCCCTGCTTTTGAGTTTAGGTCTTCCTGTTTGACTGTTTGCCATCGCTGCTGCCTTTTTCCTAAGCACTCTGCCCTAGCAATTTTCTTTGGTGAGAACTACCTTTAGAGGCTCCACTTGAACACATGACATCAAGTCCCTGGGCAGTGTGACTCCATCAGCATCCTTTTTCCTTTTCCAGTCCTGCAGAGAAGAGCCCGCCCTTTTCCTTTGAGTTCTGAGTAACTTCATGGTAAGTCACTGAAGTCCCCAGTGCTTCTGTTTTCCCAGGGTAGATCATGAGGGTTGCAACCAGGATTGGTGCAAGACATTGAGTGGTGCCCATGGGTTTAGTCATGAGCAGGCACTGTTTGAAGGTGAACCAGTTAGAAAAGAAAGAGGGCTGGACAGATAGCTCAGTCAGGCCTCTGTGCAGTCTAGGTGAGCATTCTGCCTTCTGATCCCCAGCTCTGTAAGGATTACAGTTCTGGTTTTTTATTTGTCTTGTTTTGTTTTTTGTTTTTTGAGACAGGGTTTCTCTGTGTAGCCCTGGCTGTCCTGGAACTCACTCTGTAGTCCACCTGTCTCTGCCTCCCAAGTGCTGGGATTAAAGGCATGTGCCGCCATCGCCTGGCTACATTTCTGTTATTTATGTCATTCAGTCAAAACGATTTTGTTATAGTAGCCTAAATGGGGAAGCCATTATTAGTTTATATTTTTATTTGAATCTGTCTACAGTTTCTTTTACCCATCTGTAGAATTCCTTATGGCTTCTTCTTTAGAAGCTGTCTTTGCTACAACTGTCTACAAATTCAGATTGTTTAGTTGTAAAATATTCTTAGATAAGAGAGTTCTGAGGTGCTAAATGTAAAGATAACTTTCATTTCTTTGAACCCTGCTCCCTCAAGAAAAAGTTTTCAGCACATCTGTGCTGTTTGACTTTCTCATTGTGTTCCAGGGAAGATTTTCAAATATACTTTAATTATTCTTTTTTCTTTTTGGTGAGTGAGATATTTCTCTGTGGGGTATATGTATTTATCCAGTAGAAGTGCGTGTGTGGTGTGTGCCTGCTGGGTGTGTTGGGGGTGTGTGAGTGTGTACCAGTGTGCATGTGCGGGTCAGAGGTAGACGCGGGGTATCGCTTTTCATTCCTTCCCACCTTTATATTTTGAGGCAGAGTCTCTCACTGAACTCCAGCTCACTGATGGCCAGGTTGGTAGTGGATGAGCCGTAAAGACCTGCCTATCTTTGCACACACACCACTCCCTAGCCGCAGCTCTAGGGCTACAGGTGTGCTCTACTGGCTCTGCCTTTCTCATGCTTCCTGGGGCTCCAGATTCAGGTCCTCATGGGTAGGCACCTCCTGAGCTACCTCCCTAGTACTGCTTGTCAGATTCAAATGTGCTCGTTGGTGGCAGAGAACATGAAATCGCTCTGAATTTGCACACTTGTGCTTTGGGCTGAGAGCGTGAGGATTCTTATTTCATTCACCTGTGCTAATGTGCCTGGCACATGGCAGCTGGGCATTTGGTATACTGCCTGGCACACGACGGCTGGCCATTTGGTACTGATGAAGAAAGGGATGTTTTTGACCTTTGGGTTTAAAAAGAAGTTCCTGCCAACGTACCAGCTGCCATCCATCCACAGGTTACCGCGGTTGCCTGGTGTGTCACATAACCCACCTAACTGATGCTTGATGTCCCTGCAGGGGACAGACATTTAAAACTCCTGTGCAGTCTAGTCTCCATAGCAGTGTTGAGCGCACACAGTCCAGTCCAGAGGTGGCCCTTTTCGGTAAAACTCACAAATGTTCTACTTCTTTTTATGAATAGTGTAATAAGGTCATAGACACAAAAAACCTTTGTCGTCTTCTAAAGGAACACCGTTGCTGCACTGGTACAGGTTTCATTGGAAGCATACTGTTTTTACTACACGTGCGAGCCTCCCAGGAGCACAGAAACCATGAGGTGCCCTCGTTGGCTGCTGCTGGAGACGTGGCACTTACTGCTCTGTCATTTACTTGTCAAAGGAATTATGAAGTTTTGGCCCTGTGCCTGCAGTAGCTTCAGATGGTCAGAAAAGACTAAAGTCAGCAAGTATATTGCCGTGATGGACCTGGGCTGGTCACGTTTAGATGAAAACACTGCCTTCCCGATTTAGCCCCTCAGCGCAGCCCCCACTCCGAGAGGGCCAAGTGTGGCTCTATACTGATGGTGTCTGATACTCTGGTGAAAGTGGTGTGGAGGGGTGATGTCGGGTTAATATGCTTGCTCCGGTTTTGCTGGTTTCCCATTTACAAGGGACTGTGGAGCCGCGTCATGGCCGCTCTAGTTGATCTAATGTAGGTAAGGAGCTCCGCAGAGCTTGCCTGTGCTGCTCTGGGTCTTAGCTCCCACTGCTTAGGAAGTAGTGTTTCCTACTTTATTTCTCTTGTTTCCCCAGGGTTTTGTGGTCACTATGGCAACAATGAGGCTTTGGTGTAGTCTTGGAGATGAGCAGTGGAAGGGGTCAGGATAGTGGTCACCAGGGTTCGCTGATCTGGGCACCGGAACTTCCTTTAATCACACTTAAGTATGAAAAGGCCAGAATGAAACACATTGCTGTACACTAGCCTAAAAACTAAAAGCTGCACCTAACGCTTTATTTACACATAAGGATATATATTTATACTACATGATATATATTTATAATATATATATTGTTTGTTTGTTTAAGATATGGTTTCTCTGTATAGCCTGGCTGTCCTGGAACTCACTCTGAGGACCAGGCTGGCCTCAAACTCAGAGATCTGCTTGCCTCTGCCTCCTGAGTGCTGGGATTCGAAGTGTGCGGCACTATGGCCCAGCCATATTCCTTATTAATTCTTGAGGGGAACGTTGTGATTCTTAGTTTCCAGATGAGAACGGCGAGCCTCAGGGAGATTGTATCTAAGCAGATTAACAACTGGGAAACTTCCTGCAGCCTGCCGGCATCCAGCCTTGGTGAGACTGTGAGAAGTTCTCTGCTCATTCAGGTGGCTGCCACAGGCTTCATGAAACACAGCTTTTTCCCCTGGGAAAGCCAAGGCTTGCCTGAGTTGAGCCTTTTAAGTAAAGCCTTGGTCACAGGGCCCCGATTAAATTCCAAACTGGCCTGTTGCTCTAACATCTCGAAGCCTGGGAAGTTTGAAAACCATTAACACCATTTCGTGAGTTGAAGAAAGTGGTACCAATGGGGGAGGGGCTGACATATTGCATACTTCCAGCAGGAGTATTTATCTCCTTTGAGAACTTGATATATCATTGAGTTTTTTTTTAAGTATAGCTGTCTGACTCTTACTGCCTGTAAGAGGTTGCAAAGGTGTTGGGAGTGGGTGCTTTTGCAGGGTTGTGTTGTGGTTGCTCAGTTACAGAGATAAGATACTTAAATGTGGGTTTTTGGGGTTTGAACCAGCTCTCTCTTTCCTCTTCCTTGTGTCCTGCCCTGGAGGGAATGGTTTCTTAGGTGGACACTTGTCCTGGCGTCGGTCGGCCTGGCCTCGCTGCTTCCTCTGCAGTCTGCAGGACCCAGCAGAAGCCTGGAGGGTGGTGCTGTTCCGCTTCGTTGTTTTTCAGAACTGTTTAGGCCCTGTTCCTGCAGCAGTGAGGTGATTACCTCAGAATTAGTTCTTGCACTCCTTTGGGGCTGAGTCCTAAACTGTCGGAGGAGCTCTCCTGACTGGTGCACTAGTGAACACCTCCCCCCCGCCCCCCCAGCTGATGAGAGGGAGGGAGGGAGGAAGAGTTACAGAGGTGAGATTGCCGAAGTGTTTCTGCCTCTACCATAGCTCCAGAGAAAGGCTTTTTCGTTGCTTTATTTCATTAATGAATGAAACATTATAAAAGACTAAAACAAAAGGAACATTTCCTTAATATTTAAAAATGTATTAAAAAGACAAACTGCTGTGAGCCAGAGTTATAGTTTCAACAACAGCTCATTGTTGGAGACAAAGTGTACAGTGTGACTTTTGGGAAGTTTGGCTTTTTGTTCTTTTTTGCAGTAATAGAGTCTGATGTCATCATCCTTGAAACAGAGTTGCTGATAGACTGTGAAGACTCCCTCGAGAGGACTCTTCCCAGGGACTTGTGCTCTCCCAGCTGGCCCTGCAGGCTAGGGGTACCCGTTACCCCTGGGGCGTGCACACTTGTGAGGAGTTTCCCTCTTCTTGTTTTTAGTGGGATTCTGGGAATTGGTGGTAGAGGGCCCATTTCCCCCCCTCCCCCGGAGGCACCCTCTTGTTGCCTTCATGGCCTTTCTGACCAGGGTCAGCTTGCTGCTTACAGGTGCTCGGCTCTTCCTCTGCCTGCTCACTGGGCTGCTGCCTTGGGTTGTGTGTTCACCCTGCCTGCTCACTGGGCTGCTGCCTTGGGTTGTGTGTTCAGGTCTTAGTTTCCAGGCCCATCATGATGGAGGTCATGGCTAGCTTTCTGTCTCACTGTGACAGTACTTGAGGGAAATCCATTTAAAGTGGGAGAGATGTATCTGGCTTCCAGTTCAGAAGAATTCGGTCCATGTTCAGGAGGTTCAGCTGTTTCTGGCTGCCGTCCTGTCAGAGCAGTAATGACTTTATCGTTCCTAGGACTTCGGTAGGTCGGAGTAGCAAAGCTGCTCATTCCATCCTGGCCAGGTAGGAGAAAGGCAAGTGTGTGGGAGGAGCCCAGTGACCCCTTCCAGTGTTCCATCACTTGCCACTAGTACAACGGGCTAGAGGCAAAGCCTTTGGATGGTTTTAAAATCCAAGAGGTGACAGCCCCTGTAGTGCTTTCTGGGGCTTCTCTTTTGGCCTTCCAGTGGTTGCCATTATTCTGAGGGTATCTCCCCCCTCACCCCACTAGACTCGGATGCTGGGCTCCTTCAGAAGGAGTGTAAGGCCCTTTTTATTTTCCCAGGACCACAGCCATTTGTTGTGGGATGTAATGCTGAGCATAGAAAAGAAAGGAGAAACCAAAGCAAAACAAAAACCAGACCCAAACCCCAGCAAGAGTGCGGCTGGTAGACTCTCAGCACTCCCTCCCTGCCTTATGCCCCAAGAAGTTTACTTCAATAAATGTGTTTCCCTTAGAACTGCTGACCCACCATTTAGACCAGAACTTTAAATTTTTTTTTTTGTTTGAAGAGTAATAGTTTATACAAGAATAAAAAATGTTTTATAGGGAAACTTAGTAATGACACCCACAAACATAGCCCTTAAAGCCTACCAGGTTCTAAGTGCTTTGCATGTATTGGTCACAGCTTCCCTAGGAGCTTGTCATCAGTTCTACCTCATGAGTGGAGAAACCAGGCTCTTGGGGGGGGGGGCAGCATGAGTAATTTATAGAGCAGGGTTACTCCTCTGTTGGTGTGTGAGACTGGAAGGGGCATAACATGATCTCTTCTTTTCCGGTGCACGCTTGTGATGTATGGTAGTTTGAACTGTTGCTGTAGAACAACTTCTCTGACCTGGTTACTGCCTCTTGAGATCTGCCCACCCTGCCTTTCCTTTAGTGGGTCCAGAGGCTGTGGGGGAAGGGTGAGGGGAAGTGGGTGCGTCACCCTGCCAGAGATGGTCTCACTGGTCCCATCAGTGCAGGAGACAGTTTTGAATATCCTTTTTTATTGTTTGGGAACTAAAAGAATCAACCCAAGGGCCTCATGCCTGCTGGGCAAATGTCTGATTCTTAGCTACATCCCCAGTCTTTTTTACTCCTTTATTTTTTAAACTGTAGTTTTTTTATTGATTGTGTATGCGTGAGTATGGGGTGCACACATGCCAAAGCCAGTGTCTGTGGAGGTCAGAGGACAGCTGAGGGAGTCTGCCCTCCTCCTACCTCGTGGGTCCGGGATGAAACTTGAACGCCCAAGCCCTGTCTTTATGAGATCCAATCAGAGCTTGGTTACTTGTTTGTTTTACTCTTGTAGAAAAACATTTGAAAATATTTGCTGTCTTTCCTGTGGCTGGAATGAGCACCTTGCTGTATGAGGGGAACAGGTGGATTTTAACAAGAGTCTGAGGCAGGCCTCAGGTGAGGCATGTGTCCTGGTTCACAGCCCACTTCCCCCCCCCCCCTTTTCTCAAGCCCAATTCTGAAGTCTCATTTTTTTAGGGAACCTCATGATGTGTGGGCCAAGTGTGTCTTCCTCTCCAGGAAGGACTCCTGGAATATGGCTGACAATCCCACACAGGTTATTTTCTTTGTTTTCTTCTCTTTTTTTGAATCTAAATAGGGGACTAGCCTGACACCAGAGAAG
>JADRCC010576375.1:0-11085 GCA_019843855.1 Hylomyscus alleni
TTTGGTTTGGCTTTTTGGTTTTTGGATTTTGGTTTTGGTTTTTTCAAGACAGAGTTTGTCTGTATAACCCTGGCTGTCCTGGAACTCACTTTATAGACCAGGTTGGCCTAGAACACAGAAATATACCTGCCTCTGCCTCCCAAGTACTGGGAATAAAGGCGTGTGCCATCATTGCCCGGCAAGAGAAAGGTTTTATAATATATATATATATATATATATATATATATATATATATATAGTATTTCCTAATGCCTCATGCCAGTGTTGTATAAAATATGAAGAGAGTAAAGAAGAGAAAATGTAACAAGTTAATAATCATGTCTAAGTATGGACAGGTAAACTTTATTGTGAAGCTGGGTGGTGGTGGCAGCGCACACCTTTAATCCCAGCACTTAGTGGGCAGAGTCAGGCAGATTTCTGAGTTACAGGCCAGCCTGGTCTACAGAGTGAGTTTCAGGACAACCAAGGCTATACAGAGAAACCCTGTCTCGAAAAAACAAAAACAAATAAAAATAAAAAAAAATTTTATTGTGCCAATGTACATTGATAATAAGAAAAAATAACCATGAATTAGATAAAATACAGAAGATAGAAATATTTTGTTACATTTTACCCTCAGCTGGTATAGAAATTAATGTGTTTTCTATGAACAGGAAATAGCACAATAGAATTGGTAAGTAATGTGTAAGTAGGATATGCCCTTTTCATATACTTACTTTATACAACTATGCTCTGAAAGCCTTCGGTACAGTATAATAGGCCTCTAAGGGTGCAATCCAAGATGATGTTTAGAGAAAAGAAGAAAAAATAAAACTTGTGGTCCATATTCTTAGTCACAGGAAAAATAATGTTTCTTTTTAAAAATCAACACCAATAAATAAAAATACAAGTTTCTAAGTGATAAAACAACAACAACAACAAAATCCATATCCAACCCTGCTTTCTTCTTCTTTTCTTTTTTTAATAATTTTACAGTACAGTCTTTATCCCCTTCCCAGTCAGCCCTCTGACTGTTCCTAATCCCATACCTCCAGCCCCTCCAAGTCTCCAAGAGGATATCCCCACTCCTCCCCACTCCCCACTCCCACCACTCCTTCCCACTTCCTAGGGTCTCAAGTCTCTCCAGGTTTAGGTCCATCTATTCACAGGTTTAGAAGCTCCAAACAATGCATATACATTCCTGACTTTTAAAATGATTGTAGCTACTTGGGCCATTTTTTTTTGAACACATGAAAGATATTCTTTTTCTAAATCACAATTTTATGTAACAAAATGTAGAAAAATACTCCCTCATGAGCTTTAAAAAGAAGTGATGCTAGCATTCTCATAATTAAATCTGACTAGCATGTATTTAGAGAGTGTATTACACCACGATCTCAAAAAAATAGGGTGATATTGGCATTTACTGAAACTGTTACCACTAGTAAAAACCAACAACAAACAAACAAATAAAAGACAAATTTATAAAACTGGATCTTATTATTGCTTCTTGTAGGAGACTGTATGTCATCCAAACAAAGATCATAGTATTTTGATGCCACACATTCATCTGGATAATGTTTTCTTTGCTGCCTCTGAATGCTATTGTGTTGTGGTGAGTGCATTGACAAAAAGAATCCAACCAAGAGGATACCACCTAATCTCTGAGCCTGTCATCAAACACTCTCCCTCACCAGAGGCCTCCACCTGAAAGTCAGGAACATGGGTTGTCGGAAGCTATGACCTCAAAAAAGCAGAGGAACAATGTAGGTCCAGACTAATAACCCAGTATCAACCGCTTGATGTGAGACTCAAAAGTCAGACCTGAGGCTTTGGAATATTCCTAGCTGATATTAAGAACAGTAGAGATAAGCCATTAATTTTCAAATCCTGATTAAAGGGCAAACTTGTGAACAGAATATATGTCACTACCTTCAAAGTCATGATATTTGGGTGTTTTGATATTCAGTCATAAAAAACAGTTGGCTGATTTAGATTTTTTTTTGAATAAGACATGTACTAAGGCAGGACTAGCTGAGAGGCTCAGGCCTCAGAAGAGCAGGGCAGCTGTGGCAGCTGTGGCAGGATCCTTTCTACCTCTTTCTTCAACTAGAAAGTACAACTGATCCACAACCCTCTGCTCATCTTTCCCACAAGTGAAGAGCTTGTGTCAAGGGAGTGTTCTGACCCCAGGTCTCAGGCAGGATCACCATTTTCTCTCTGGTGACTTTCTAAGGTGGGACCAGATAGGAGGCATAGGCCACAGAAGCTGCAGATCAACTTGGACAGAGTCCTTAATTCATCCATCTGCACCCAGGAGGGACAGCTGATCCACAGCCCTCTGCACATGGGTTTTACCAGAGGAGAGCTGATTTCCCAGAAGTGCTGACACAGGCTGACAGACCCACAGGAGGAACAAGCTCCAGCCAGAGGCAGGAAGATCATCTAATACCAAAGATTAACAGATGGCAAAAGGCAAATGCAAGAATCTTACCAAAAGAAACTAAGACTACTTGGCATCATCAGAACCTAGTACTCCCACCACAGGAAATCCTGGATACCCCAACACACTGTAAAAGAAAGATTTGGATCTCAAATCATATCTCATGATGGTAATAGAAGATTTTAAGAAGAAAAAAAAATAACTCCCTTAAAGAAATAGAGGAAGCTGGAAGGTGGTGGCACATGCCTTTAATCCCAGCACTTGGGAGGCAGAGGCAGGCGGATTTCTGAGTTCGAGGCCAGCCTGGTCTACAAAATGAGTTCCAGGACAGCCAGGGCTATACAGAGAAACCCTGTCTCAAAAGAACAAAAAAATAAAAACAAAAACAAAACAAACAAAATAAGAAATAGAGGAGAATATGAGTAAACAAGTAGCAGCCCTTAAAGAAGAAACACAAAAATCCCTTAAAGAATTACAGGAAAGCACAACCAAACAGGTGAAAGAATTGAAAAAAACCATCCAGGACCTAAAAATAGAAGTAGAAACAGTTAAGAAAACACAAGAGAGACAACTCTGGAGATAGAAATTCTAGGAAAGAAGTCAGGAACCATGGATGCAAGCATCACCAACAGAATATAAGAGATAGAAGAGAGAATCTTAGGTGCAAAAGATACCATAGAAAACATTGACACAACAGTCAAAGAAAACACAAAATGCAAAAAGTTTCTAATCCAAAACATCCAGGAAATCCAGGACACAATGAAAATACCAAGCCTAAGGATAATAGGTATAGAAGAGAGTGAAGACCTCCAATTTAAAAGGACAGTAAATATCTTCAACAACAATATGAAAGAAAACTTCACTTACCTAAAGAAAGAGATGTCCATGAACATACAAGAAGCCTACAGAACTCCAAATAGTTTGGACAAGAAAAGAAATTCCTCTCGTCACGTAATAATTAAAACACTAAATGCATAAAACAAAAAAGAATGTTAAAAGCAGTGAGGGAAAAAGTCAAATAACATATAAAGGCAGACCTATGAGAATTACACCAGAGTTCTTGCCAGAGAATATGAAAGCCACAGATCCTGGGCTGATGTCATACAGACCCTAAGAGAACACAAATGCCAGCCCAGGCTACTATACCCAGCAAAACTCTCAATCACCATAGATGGAGAAACCATGACAAAACTAAATTTATACAATATCTTTCCACAAACTCAGCCCTTCAAAGGATAATAAATGGAAAACTCCAACACAAGGAGGGAAATTACATCCTAGAAAGAGCAAGAAAGTAATTTTCCAACAAAAATAAAAGAAAATAGCCACATGAACATAATTCCAATTCTAACGACAAAATAACAGGAAGCAACAATGACCTTTCTTTAATATCTATTAATATCAATGGACTCAATTCCCCAATAAAAAGACATAGGCTATCAGACTGGGTATGTAAACAGGACCCAACATTTTGTTGCATTCAGGAAACCCACCTGAGTGACAAAGACAGACACTACCTCAGAAAAATGTCTGGAAAGCAATTTTCCAAGCATATGGTCTCAGGAAACAAGTTGGAGTAGTCATTCTAATATCGAATAAAATCGACTTTCAACCTAAAGTGATCAAAAAAGATAAGGAAGGACACTCCATACTCATCAAAGTTTAAGATCTACCTAGATAAACTCTTAATTCTGAACCTCTATGCTCCAAATACAAGGGCATCTACATTCATAAAAGAAACTAAAGCTCAACATTCACATAGCACCACACACAATAATAATGGGAGACTTCATCACTCCACTCTCTGAAATGGAGAGATCATATAAACAGGAACTAAACAAAGACACAGTGAAACTAATAGAAGTTATGAAATAAATGAATATAACATATATCTATAGAACTTTTTATCCTAAAACAAAGGGATATACATTCTCAGTATGTATCTCATCATGCCACCTTCTCCAAAATTGACCATATAATTGGTCACAAATCAGGACTCAATAGATACAAGAAGATTGAAATAATTCCCCACATCCTATGAGATCACCATGGACTAAGGCTGTTCCTCAAAAGCAACGTAAACCATACAACGCAAGCATACACATGGAAGCTTAACAACACTCTACTCAATGATAACTTGGTCAAGGAAGAAATAAAGAAATTAAAGACTTTCTAGAGTTTAATGAAAATGAAGCCACAACATACCTAAACTTATGGGACACAGGAAAACTCATAGCTCTAAATGCCTCCAAAAAGTAACTGGAAAGAGCATACATCAGCAATTTGACAGCATATCTGAAAGTTCTAGAACAAAAAGAAGCAAATTCACCCAAGAGTAGTAGAATGTAGGAAATAATCAAACTCAGGGCTGAAATCCACCAAATGGAAACAAAAAGGAATTATACAAAGAATCAACCAAACCAGGAGCTGGTTCTTTGAGAAAATCAAGAAAATAGATAAATCCTTAGCCAGGCTAACAAGAGGGCCTAGAGACAGTATCCTAATTAACAAGATCAGAAATGAGAAAGGAGACATAACAGAAACTGATGAAATCCAAAAAATCATCACATCCTATCACAAAAGCCTGTACTCAACAAAACTGGAAAACCTGGATGAAATGGACAATTTTCTTGACAGACATCGGGTACAAAAGTTAAATCAAGATCAGATAAATTACCTAAGCAGTCCAATATCAGTTAAAGAAATAGAAACAGTCATTAATAGTCTCCCAATCTAAAAAAGCCCAGGACCAGATGGGTTTAGTGCAGAGTTTTATCAGACCTTCAAAGAAGACCTAATACCAATACTCCTCAAACTATTCCACAAAATAGAAACAGAAGGCACTCTACCCAATTCATTCTATGAAGCTACCATTACTCTGATACCTAAACCACCCAAAAACCTAAGAACGAAAGAAAACTTCAGAACAATTTCCCTTATGAATATCGATGCAAAAATACTCAATAAAATTCTTGCAAACCAAATCCAAGAACACATCAAAACAATCATCCATCATGATCAAGTAGGCTTCATCCCAGGTATGCAGGGATGGTTCAATATATGAAAATCCATCAACGTAATTCACTGTATAAACAAACTCAAAGAAAAAAACCATATGATCATCTCATTAGATGCTGAGAAATCACTTGACAAAATCCAACTTGCCTGCATGATAAAAGTCTTGGAAAGATCAGGAATTCAAGACCCATACCTAAACATAGTAAAAGCAATATACAGTAAACCAGTAGCTAACATCAAACTAAGTAGAGAGAAACTTAAAGTAATCCCACTAAAAAATCAGGGACTAGGCAAGACTGCCCATTCTCTCCCTACCTATTCAATAGTGTACTTGAATTCCTAGCTAGAGCAATTAGACAACAAAAGGAGATCAAAGGGATCCAAATTGGAAAAGAAGAAGTCAAATTATCACTATTTGCTGGTCACATGATAGTATACTTAAGTGACCCCAAAAATTCCACCAGAGAGCTCCTAAACCTGATAAACAACCAGCAATATAAAATTAACTCAAGCAAATCAGTGGCCTTCCTCTACACAAAGGATAAACAGGCTGAGAAAGAAATTAGGGAAACACCACCCTTCACAATAGTCACAAATAATATAAAATATCTTGGTGTGACTCTAACTAAGCAAGTAAAAGATCTGTTTGAGAAGAACTTCTAGCCTCTTAAGAAGGAAATGGAAGAAGATCTCCGATAATGGAAGGATCTCCCATTCTCCTGGATTGGCATAATTAATATAGTAAAAACGTCTATCTTACAGAAAGCAATCTACAGATTCAATGCAATCCCCATCAAAATTCCAACTCAATTCTTCACAGACTTAGAAAGAGCAATTTGCAAATTCACCTGGAATAACAAAAAAAAAAAAAAACTAGGATAGCCAAAACTATTCTCAACAATAAAGGAACCTCTGATGGAATCACCATCCAGGACCTTAAGCTGTACTACAGAGCAATTGTGATTAAAATTGTATAGTATTGGTACAGCAACAGTCAGGTAGATAAGTGGAATAGAATTGAAGACCCAGAAATGAACCCACAAACTTATGGCCACTTGATCTTTGACAAAGGAGCTAAAACCATCCAGTGGAAAAAAAGACAGCATTTTCAACAAATGGTGCTGGCTCAACTGGCAGTTAGCATGTAGAAGAATGCAAATTGCTTCATTATTATCTCCATGTACAAACTCAAGTCCAAGTGGATCAAGGACCTCATATATAATATATATATTGAAAATAATAGAAAAGAAAGTGGGGAAGAACTACACTACACACTCTTGACCACATACTCAGTTGTCCTCCCTTGGAGCTTTCAACTGACTTTGACAGATTCCTAATCTGCGGTCAGTCAGCAAATCTTTTTCCTTACTGATTGGAAATATATCTTAATTTCTTCCCTTCATGTCAGGGTAACTATCTCCTGTAATCACACTAGTCAATTTTCTTGCCTAGTCTATCTTTGTTGCAATTGGTTCACAGTCTCTACAGAATAGGTTTGGTCTTTATTGCCAGAACTTAATTCCTGCCTAAGTTACTGCAGCATCATATCCTTTTCTCTATCACATTGCAATTCCATTATCAGCAAAGGGTAGCCCCTCATACCATTGATAGTGAACTTGGCAATGGAAGACATGTGGAAGAAGTGGGCATACAGACTTCTGAAGCGAAGCTTGGAGCAGTGACAGGTGATTCTTTGTATGCTCATATCATTCTCTGTGCCTCAGAGACCTTGTTCTCAGTGAATGAGATTTATACTTAGATCAGAGCCCAATCTGCAGTCAACAGCAAACTGAGAAGATTTTTAGTTTAAAGGCAAGTTGTCTCAGCTGACCTATAAAACTATAAAAGAGTAGCTGAAAATGTTTATTGTTATGAGCCACTGTTATCTGGGGCTCTTTGTTATATAACAAAAACTGAGTTATACTATGCCTTTATTTCTTTTTGTTTTGTTTTTGTTTTTTATTTTTTTGATTTTGTTTTCCAAGACAGGGTTTCTCTGTGTAGCCCTGGCTGTCCTGGAACTCTCTCTGTAGACCAGGCTGGCCTCGAACTCAGACATCCGCCTGCCTCTGCCTCCCAAGGGCTGGGATTAAAGGCTTGCACCACCACTGCCCGGCTACTATGCCTTTAGTTGTCTTTTCTAAGGGGGGAGAAACTATATCCTTTTCAGTTTTAATGACTATAATGCTAATGGAATTCTCTGTTTTACTGGTCAAAGGTTTTATTGTGCCCAATCACCTAATGAAATAGCCAGATATCTTAAGCTCATTGTTCATAACCAAGCCATCCTAGTGCATACCCAAAGACACCTTAAAATAAATATATTCTTTCCATCACAGTGATACCCTAAATGTTACAAAGCATCTCTCTTCTACTTCTTGGTCTGCCTTGTAGGTCACTATCTGTTTATTTGATGTTGCCTTCATAGTCTCCTTTTAACAATAACTATATTAACTTTTTAATGATGACTATGAAAGTGTTTCTTGGGAAAATATCAATCATTTAGTAATGTTGAAGTCGGGCTAGACTGCTGAGTTCTCTATGGAGAGCAAACTAATACTGCCCCTCATTTCTTGAAATGTTGTAAGCTGCAAATACTAAATGATTACTTTTAGATTAAATGACTAATATGTACCTTATAGAAACACACTGCTCCACATAAACACTGAGTCTCAACTGTGTTAAATAGGCTACATAAGTGTTTATAAGAAAATAATTTCATAGTTCTTTACCTCAAATAAGACCTTTGACAAGAGTTAAGATGAAAACTGTACCTTAATATTGAATTCAGTTATAGAGATGTCAGTATATCTTGGTCTTCTTTTTAATTTTTACTATTTTATTTAAATTCTCATCATTTAGTTACTATATTTTGATATTTGAATCCTCTCAAGACTGCCAGATTACCTAATACTTGCAGTATTTTTTATTTATTTCTGTTTTGTTGTTTTGTTTTGCCAAATCCCAAAAACTTATCTACTCATCCCAGTCAAATATCATCTGCTATCAAATTTCAACCCTCATTGAAATGGTATTATGTATTCTACCTAACATAAACCTCTAATTCATATTAATGAATTTAAATCTCCCAGCTAAACATTACCACTTTACCAAAGGTCTTGGATTTAGCCACCAATTCTAAATGGTAATCTATATAATATTGGCAGAACTGTAAGGGAGAAAGTTCATGAGACCTGCTGGGTAGGTAGGCAGAATGTACAGGTGCCACACCTCTAATCACAGCACTCAGGAGATAGAGACAGATGAATCTCTATGAGATTGAAGGCAGCCAAATCTACATTGTAAACACAACTTTTATTCAGTTGACAAAACTGTAATATCAGAGGCTTACTGCTGAATTAGTTCATTCTCTAGTTCTTTCTGAACTCTGGCTGGCTAGTTCGATTCAGCTGTTCTGTAGCAAACTTTTCTCCAAACTGATTCATTCCATCTGGCTTCTCACTGATTTGCTCTACTTGCCCTCAAACTAACCCTGGCAATCTGTTCTAATCCGGCTCCTTATCATTCTCTGGCTCATTCTGTCTTCACCTGCAACCTATCTCTGTAAGTCTCTCTAGGTAAAACTGCTTCCTCCCTCTCTTTCTCTACACTGTCCTTTTAAATACCTTCTCTTTTCTGTACTGTTCTCATGAGAGAGAGGTGTATCCTATCTCTTACTCATTCTGTCAAATCTTTCTCTGATTTGTCATTTGTCTGTCCCTCAAAGTTTGATGTCATCTTCTAACATGGCTGCTTCATTCTACAAAGTAACCTTACCTACATTCTTTGCAATTAAAGGGGATGTCTATCTATACTCCAGCTAGAGCAGCTATGTTACCGGATTCAAATTCCTCTATACTACACAATGAGTTAAGGTAAAGACAGTGCTATATGGAGAGACCCTGTCCCACAAAACCAAACTAAAACAAATAAACAAAACAAAAAAACACACAAACAAAGAAAACCCTAAGGGCACCCTATCAATCTCCAAGGTATGATAGTGCAAGTTCCTTAATGTATTACATATACTAGATCTGGATAAATTGTTCATGAAATAGTCATGGTTCATAGTTACTAATTATCTTCATTTTAACATTAAAAATTTTAAAAATTCTAAACTGTGTGAAGTCTTTCTGCAGAGACCTGATTCATTTTCAGAGTTCTAATCCTTACAAAGTTAGATTTTGATTCAGTATTTTTGGGTTTATCATTTTTCATCCAAACCCTGTTGACTTATTGCTGCCATTCTGCTAGAATCAACCACCAAAGTACTCAAAGGCAACTGGACTCTTTCTAGCAATGCAGAATTAATAATGCAGTGTCAGAGCACACAGCTATGCTATGTATCTCTCAGATTTAGAGGGTTGAAATATATGCTAAATGGAAGAAAAATTGAAAAGGAAATGAGCACACCATTTTTTGTTTGATTCTAATTTAGATGTTCTTTCTGAGCATAGATTAAAACTGACAAAAGCTACATTTTATCCAACTAGGTAACAGTCTGAAAGCCAAATTTAAATGCAGCTAGCTGCTTTAGGAATGTCTATCAAACTTGAAAATTCTAAATTCATAGCATGATGCCATCTCAGAGGTTTGATTGTTCAGACTGCCTGCTAGACACTCAATAAATATATGACAATTGATTAAACCACAGATGCAGTTTAATGATTAAGTACCACATGCCTATTATGCTGCATCTATGACAAACAGCTGTTCACTTTATTAAAACAAAATCACCAGATTTAGCATTAATATGGTAGCCACAGAATATTTGCCATTTTTGAGAACTTCACATAAGGATTTTAATTTAGTAATCAAGTCTGATTAATACTCATTAATATAAATGGTCCATGTTCCACTAGATACCCACAAATGATAGGAAAGTAATTTTAAATAATACTAAGCACAAGGTGCTGCACTTAGTGATGTCATTAGAGCAACTTAGATTAGTCCAAGTTATGCAGCCTCCTAGGCAAATTTAATAAGTTAAAACAGCTTTATGGGTCTGTCACATGAAACAAGATAAAATTACTTCAACTTAGGCAGACAAGAAATGGTACCAGGACTCAGTCAGTTTCATCAAAAAAAAAAAAAAAATAGCAAATCTGAATCCCTCCCTGTCCAAGCTTTTGGAGTTGGTTAGAATACTTCCTGACATCTAAGTATTATAAGATTCCTACTCTCTATATGTATTTCTAAGTTGTCATTCTCAATCAACATCACACAGAAAATGATAGATCCCAATCCTGTTGAGGAGAAATGTTCAAAATGTACAGCACTAGAACTGAGAATGCAAAGAAAATGAAAGAAGGAAATGGAGAAAGAAAATGGAATGAGCAGAGAAAAAATAAGTGAAGAGAAGAAAGAAAATCATAGGGAAGGAGAGAAGAGAAAGCAAGAAGGCAGGGGAAAGGGAAAGAAAGGGAAGAGGGGGAAAAGAAGAGGAGATAAAAGAGGGGAAGACAGGGAAGGGGAAGAAGAGCCAGAAGGGAAAGGGAATGGAAGGGGAGGGAAGGGGGAAAAGGAGATAGGAGGTGGGAGAAAGGGAAGAGAAGAGGAGGAGAGGGAAGGGAAGAGAAGGGAAAGGGAGGGGAGAGGAGGAGAGGAGAAGAGGAAGTGAAGGGAGGGTTGGAGAGGAGAGGGGG
>JADRCC010576375.1:25128-36029 GCA_019843855.1 Hylomyscus alleni
TATCTATCTATCTATCTATCTATCTATCTATCTATCTATCTATCTATCTATCTATCTATCTGTATGTCATGAACCTTGAGATCAGAATCCGTCTCAATGGGTCAATGAGTTGATGTTAGAATTACAGCAATCAGTTTCAGCTGAAGGAACTACTTTCTTGACAATCCAGCTGTTGTGGGAGTATTTAAATAAAGGAATCCACCCTGCAAACTCTCTTTCCCACTGGTCCACATTCTCATGCCAGTACCGTCTGACCTCAACACTTTGTCCTAGTGTGCTCTTGGTATTTTTCTCCCAGATAGCAACATCCTGCTCACATGCAACTCTTTGTCCACACCTACAATCATTCATCTAGCACCTAGAACCCAGTAAAGCATGACTATTAAGGCTTAATTATCTAATCAGGTTTATATAATAATAAGATCACAATTAAAAGATGCCAATACAATAATTTCAGTGCCAAGTGATAAAGACAATGTTTTGACCCAATTAATCTACTTTGTAAAAGCCTTGGCCTGGTTGTTATAACCACATGGGGTCTGAACCGTCCTCTTCCTCTGCCTCCACGATGAAGAAGCTTCCCCTTCCTGCTCTCTGCCCCTTTTCCTCCTCAACTTCTAACTCCACCTCTCTATTCCCGTCCAATCACAGGCCTGTCCCTGCCCCAATGTGATTGGACAGAGAAAATGCTGCAACATTCACCCTTTTGTTTAATTAAAAAAAGAAACTTTCAAAATATAAATTGAACATAACTATGACATATATTTTAAATTATCTGGTATAAGTTAGATCTAGAACCCAGTCCAGCATTTCTGTCAATAAAATTGAACACTATCTTTTATCCTAACTTGAAAAACAAAAACTTTGTACTTGGCTATGTCTTCGCTTAGACTGGATGTCATCTAAAAACCATTCTCTCAAAAGTAAAAAGCCTAGGCTGGCTAGGGGACTATGTAGCTTTTCAACTCCATTAGAAACCCAAGGATGACTGAATAATTGAGAATATATAAGAAGCCTAACACAGCTTCCAAAAATTTAGCCAATTGATAGAGACTACTGAACCTGGACAGTCCTTTCTTTAAAATGAACAGAGAAAATGCTGCGACATCCAGCCTCCTTTGTTATTGGCTTTTTGCGTGCTCTCCAAAGCACCTCACCATTTTGTCTGATGATTTTATTATAGTTTAATGTGAGTTGAGTGTGTGTGTGTGTGTGTGTGTGTGTGTATGTGTGTCTGTGTGTGTATGTGTGTGTGTGTATATGTGTGTGTGTGTGTGTGTGTGTGTGTGTGTGTGTGTTATATATAAGTGAGAATGGGCAAACATATGGAGGTCACAAGTGTGACTTGCCTCTGCTTTTCATTTCACTGTAGGGGAGCTGGGATTATAAACATGTGTTAGGGAATTCCTATGTCGAACATTTTCTGAGTTTTGGGACTCCAAACTCAAATCCTCATACTTTTGGGAAAAATACTTCAGCCCCTGAGCCATTTCCCTTACCCAAAACTTTTATTACTGTGGCATATCTACTAATAGTAATTCTTGCCTGCTTCCTCCCTCCCTTCTTTCCTCCCTCCCTCCCTCCCTCCCTTCCTTCCTTCCTTCCTCCCTCCCTTCCTTCCTTCCTCCCTTCCTTCCTTCCTTTCTTAAATTTTTATATTTATTTATTATATTTTAATGTATTTATATCCTGCTTGAATGTATGTTTGTATACCATGTACTTTCCTGGTGTCCATGACCCTCAAAGGAGGGTGTTACATTTCCTGGAACTGGAGTTCTGGATAGTTTTGGGGTACATAGTGGCAGTTGGGAATAAAACTCAGCTACTCTGGAAGAACAAATGCTCTTTTCCTTTTCAGTTTTTTTCCTTTTCTTTTTCTTTCTTAAATTGAACACTGATATTTTTTCTCTCATGAAAAACCAGGGCTGATGTTGGGACAGAAGGTGGGTTCCTCTCCAAAATCTAGCATTGGTATCCCATTGTTGAGGACAACATCCACATAGCTCATCAAACGTAGAGGTCCAGCTGGTGTCTGCATGGAGCCTTCACCCTTACATTCTAGCCTTTTCTGCCAGGAAGGCTACTACTCTACAGGTTATGAATGAGAAACTTGGCCACCAAACCAGCCATAAAACAGTTGACCTACAATCTGTCCTGTCTGCAGGATGTGCTGGGGCAATGACAGTGAAGAATGTGTGCGAGTTGGCGACCGATGTCTGAATTAACAAGTGCTCTTAACAGCTGAGCTATTTCTCCTTCCCCACCTCTCTTTTTTAAGAACCCCTTGGTTACATCAATTCCATGGGAATCGAACAGAATAAATATAGTCCCGATATTCTTGCTTTAATAATATCTATAATGTTCAACTTGTCATGTAGCAGTCATATTTGAAGATTGAATACAAATCTTCAAAGAATCGTAATTTAAACTCTTTTATTCTTTTATTCTCCTATCATAAATGCCAATATGCAATGTTTAAGTAAAAATGGATTTTAAGCCTTTACATAACATATATACGTACATATATGTACGTATATATGTGTGTGTTATGTCTTATTTAATGTTTAGTTTCCTTTTATTCTTTATAATGAGTTGAAAATGCATTGCTTGCCACTTAAAAGATATCAGTTTTCACACTTGTATTTTGAAGACTTAAAGTATATTCAGAAAACAAAAGAAACAGCTACAATTCATTAAATCTTTCTTCTAAAGCAAGCCATTTCATTTTGAAACTAGCAAATGTGAGTGTTCTTCTGATGCGGGCCTCTAAGAAAGAGAAGGAGGTGTAATCATGTTAGGTGCACAAGTTTTTAGAAGAGACTTTATGAAAGAGATGACATTCAGTCATTTATATTAATTGTCCTTCATTACAACAGTAGGAAATGTTTTTAAAAAATCACCAAATAATGAGTAATAGTGAAGCATCTAGAATCATGAAAAAATATTAATTGTTTTAGAATGTATTTTCCAAGCTGTATTTAATGACAAACTAGTATTGATACTTCTAAATACAGCTGTCATAGAGTACTTTATAAAACATAATTGACAATGTCAAATTAAAACCATGCATTAATGACAAAACACAAATGTAGAATAACAATAAAAAGATTTCAGGAAACAGACATTGGTGTTGACTGAAAATTAGAAATGGTTATGTGGAGAATCACTTCCATTACTAAATTTTATCATTTTTCAGCTTCACTAATAAAGAGTTATAGATGAAATTTCTTCCATGAAATAATCTAGAATCCTCTTGATGAATGCCATGCCTGCCACTATTTAAAGTATTTAGCCTGACAAATGAGCTTGCTTCTGCATGATGGGTTACGCAATCTAGGTGAAACGGATGAAAATAGTACCCGCACAGAACAGTCAGTATCTAAATGGTATTCCTGGTTTTTATTAATAGAACAAAGGAAGAATCTAGTCTCTGAGAGTCTTGTTGAGAAGACAAAGGATAAAATTTGCAGTGATTTCAGGAAGACATAGGTAGCTAACTTTTAACTTTAATGCAGGCTAGAGCAGTTTAGTTTCATTTTCAAATTTAATCTCAATCACTTTCTGTTGTAATTTTAATAATTTATACTATAAAATTCTAAATTTTATATTTTATGGCTAAGTAGAAGAAAGTTAAAACCTATCTTATTTGTCTGTTTATCTATCTATCTATCTATCTATCTATCTATCTATCTATCTATCTTTCCTTCTTCCTTGCTGACTTACAGCTCATTATGCAAACTAGACAGGCCTCAAACACACAAAGATATGTCTGATCATGCCCCGTGGTACTTATATTAAAGGAACCCAACAATACACTGGTACCTGTGCCCTGGACTTCTCCTTAGTCGACCCTACCTGCCCTTGTGGATTGGAGGTGAAATTTTTAGTAGTCTATAGTTCTTGTGGGGAGCATTGTAAGACTTATTGGCATAATTTTCTTATACCTAGAATTATCATTTTATAATCATATTATAAATCATAATATTTTATATTTACCTAACATTTATATGTATAAGTATAAAATAATATGGTTCTTGGGGCTTTATCATACAATCTTGGTGTTATTTATTCCTTCTCCCTAATTTTTCTTCTCTTTGTTCACTCTCTTCTTCCTTGTTAGGACCTTCTTCCCTAGTGTTCCATCTGTGTTGTGTTATTCCCCTTCTGAAGTCATCACCCCATGGTTCTACTCTACTTCTTTGCTTCTATATTTACTCCATGTTGCATAATCACATGTAAATATTTGGAGCAACTAACCACAGATGAGAGAGAAATTGTTGTGGGGTCTGGGTTATGTCACTCAATCTAATCTTTTCTAGGTCCACTCACCGGCATGCAATTTTCATGATTTCATTTTTTCTTTAAGCTGAATAGTATCTCATTGTCTCTAGGTTCCACAGTTTCATTATGCATTAACCTATTAAAAGACATTTAAGCTGTTTCCATTCCATAGCTATCACTCCTCATCAATAAGCTTCTCTCTACAATAAATAGATTATTACAAAAAGCTATAACTGGACACAAATGTAAAAGTCAATGGATTGTGAGGTGCCAAGCTGTGAGGGGTACATCTGAAGCACAACTCTGGCATCTGTGTCCTTGAGAACATCATGGAAAGGGGGACAGAAAGTTTTTACAAGGCAGGAAGCCAGTAAGTCTGCTGAGTAACTGCCTCTCTTATAAATTGCTACATAAACATGACCTGAACATTGACAGTATTAGTAGACATGCAGCACAGAGAACATCTCATGGGGTCCCATCCCTAGACAAATTACTACAAGCAACTAATGGTAGGCAAGAAAGGAAGAATTAATCTCTTTTAGTGTGAGGTCCCTGAATGGCCATCCAATATAATGTAGTCACCCCCTGAAACCACATACATACAAATAGCAAACAAGAAGTCAGTAGGCTGTAATCATAGATTTGTGTGAGGTTTTGTGTGTGTGTGTGTGTGTGTGTGTGTGTGTTTGTGTGTGTGTGTGTGTGTGTAACATTAACTAAAGAAAAGAAGACTATTAACTTGAGAATGGGGGAACATGGTGAGAGAAAGTTGGATGTAATTTTTATGTATTTATTATTTAACATATATATTTAATTAAAATATAGAAAGAAATTGAAACAGCCTTTAAAAATGTAACATTATGAGTGATGAATGCATGAAAATAATCTATTCAATTTACATCTTGGAAAAGTTGAGATCAATCCTATTTTGCACCCAGAAATACCAAAGACTCATTCAGGAATTCAATTGTTTTGAAAAGAATATTAAGTTTCTTCTGTGTATTAATAGTTGTTTATAAACAGCTTTCTATATTACTACACAACAATGACCCCAATATAAAACATTTGAGTTTTTCTTCTGATAATAGATCTTAGTATGTTACTATACATATTTTAACAGTGTCTCTATGAGGGAAGCAGTATATTGACATTCATCCTGGTACAATCTCACTTTTTAACATACATAATATCTATGGAAGTTGTTCAGATATTACACCTGGGTTCTCAGAACAGACTATTGTAAAATTTAAGCACCAAGCCATAATTTAAAACTATACAATCTTTTATATTTTAAGTTTTGTTTTATACTTCTGACATTGAAACTAAAAAGTATTCCCTGTCATTACTCTGTTCAAGCGATACATGCTTACAGAACTGCCACGCTAGCTACATCTGGATCTTTGCAAGTTGTGATATAAAAATGCACTGGAAGTTTGATTCTCTAAGATGATTTTGCTTATTACTGGACTGTGCTGGAGTAATGCAAAGGCTAAAAGTGTCTTTTCTCTTTGATACATAGCATAAAATAGCTTAGTTGAAAAAATGACTCTTTTTCATTTGACTTTGCGTTAGATTTTTCCCATCATCACCTTGGACAAGGCAAGGCACAGATACTTCTCTAATCTACCTTTTATCTTGCAGTTGACTGTGCTGAGAGATCTGGGGAGGATATGCTTGCTAATTTTACAGGATTAAATGTTAGCTAAGCCTCTGTTCTTACCTCCGAACTCAGAATTCTGCCTCACTTCAATCTAAAATTTTCTGTTTGTTTGTTTGTTTGTTTGTTTTGTCGTTGTTATTGTTTTGGTTTGTCTGTGGTGAGTTTAATTTGGGGAAAATGTGAGTAGCTCTCCTGGGAGGTGTGGGGGAAATGTAGACAAGTGATGAAACAATGTTCAGAGAAACCACCAGGGCTGGGGGAGGAAGAGGGGGTTGCTGGTCTACAGAGATGAAGGGAAACATTCACAAGTGGCCTGGAGGACCTTTGTGTTGGGACCCTGGAATAATCACACTGTTAAAAACTCTTCAAAACTAGCTGGTCACTCTGAAAAAAAAATTCACAATACACTGTCTAGGGATACTCCCTAACCACCCACTTCCATATATCTGACTATTCCTGCTTCTCTTCACTTTTCCCAGCTAAAAGAACATTAACTGTGTAGCTTCCAGCCTTCCTGACTTACAAGGATCTTTAGTATCCTTTGGCCAAAGACCTTCTGGAAAGTTCTCTATGCCCAGTAGCAACATTCCTCACACGATTGCACAGAGTATCCTCTGGGAAGAAGCCTTTCTTTCCCATACACATTTTTTTCTCTACCGGTGTCACTCTTGAAAATTTAAAATGTTTTTATCTTTATTTGACAAAGTATATCCAGAGAAGAACGTTTCGCTACCTTTAAATTAAGAAAAAAAATAAACATTTATAAAAACATCATTTCCCTAGCTGTGTATGATAATGAGTTGATGCTCATGGCAGGATGGTACCCAATGGAGCCTTCCTCTCTTCTGTGGAGAAAGGAAGGGGTTAATGAGGAAAGGGAAGAGCAAGGAGAGGACTGGGAGGAGGGAAGTCTGTGATAGGGATGTAATGTAATAATACATTAATTTAAAAAGATGTTGCTCTCTAAGGTTCCATATTTTATTGCACATGATAAACATAAAAAACTTGGCCGGGCGATGGTGGTGCACGCCTTTAGTCCCAGCACTTGGGAGGCAGAGGCAGGCAGATTTCTGAGTTCGAGGCCAGCCTGGTCTCCAGAATGAGTTCCAGGACAGCCAGGGCTACACAGAGAAACCCTGTCTTAAAAAAAAAAAAAAAAATCAAAAAAAAAAAAAAAAAAAAAAAAAAAAAAAAAAAAAAAAAAAAAAAACTTAAGCAAATCATTAATAAAATGAATTCCCCAATCTCAGCCTTAAATAAAGTCCTTCCATCTTTGCAGGCTCTGATTATACAGCCCTGTCAATGAGCTCAGAAGCCCTGGGGTTTGTGGGATTTGTCTGCTACAAGGATGGCTGAAATTGGAAAGCATTCTCACATTCCTTTCTACTAAGTGTAGACGTTTAAATAAGAGAAGAAGCTCACAGATAAGATATCAGCTTTAAAATCTGTTCCAATAACGGCCAAATGAAATTAACTAAGGACTTGTCTAGTTTAAAATTACTTATTTTCTAAATTAATTTTCAATATGAGACAATAAGTGGTTTTGGACCTTACATCATTGAAGAGTTAGAAGTGAAGTCCAAGTATACTTTGCGTCACATTCATTCCCATCATTTTCTGTTACTATGCAGTGTATTTTTCATTTGACATTAGCTCACTAAGAAACAGATTCAATAGCCAAGAATTTAATCAAAATATTGAAGACAAAACTATTTACTATAGAATTTTAAAAGATTTGATATGAAATCTTCCTCCATATTAAACATTTTGTTGTTTTTCAATTTATTTTGAGACAGGATCTTTCTATGCATCTGAAGTCTGACAAGCACTTAAGCTTTTCCTGCCTCTGCTTCACAAAACTGGGGAGTACTACTTCCCAAAATGGAGGAGTAGGGACATGGACAATTCATCAGCCTGTTATCTCAGTCCTGAAAGATTTGTTCAAGTATTAAAACACCAATACACAGTTTGTTTGGTTACAGTAGAACCTTACCAAGGAAATTCATAAAGACATGAATATTTTTAGGACAACATTGGTATATATGTAGAACATATTATTTTAAAATCAACAGGAACTTCCAAAAGTCATGAGGGTACCTTTAAGAAAAAAAGCATGAATTTACTTGGCAAAACAAAATTTTTGAAGTTACTTAAGGCACATTTTTTTCTTCTTGAAATTGATATTTTATGTATAATGAGACTACATTTTCATTTATTATGATACAAGAAATCAAGAAGCATGGTGAATTATACAAAATTGACACCAAGAATGAAAAACAATGTAGGTCAACATTGTAACTGGAGTTAAGTACCTACCCCTCCCTCTTCTTGATCTCCCTGTCAAAGCAACAGCACAAACTAAGTGGTAACCAAGCAAAACAAATCCCCATTCTGATTCAAGCATCTATTTCACTGATAAAAAGATTAAAGTCACCCAGTCCAATTCCTTCACACCTGCACTGCACCTTAGCCAAGAGTTTATTTGTAGTTTGTACTTCGTTGATCTCACTCAACTGTAAAGTAAATTATCTGCAGGGACTTCCAACATGAGTTTTGCTGGAGTATCTCCTGCTTTTAATAAATAACTTTATTCTGATCCTAAAATATCACTTGATAATTCTGATCACAGTTTCTTCTGCCTTTGCTTTCTTTATAGTATTTATCAATATGATAACTATCCTATGTTTATATATTCTTTTCCACTGTAAATGCTTCTAGCTTTGAGCTTTTTACTCTATTCAGTAACAAAATCACAACCTCTATTTACCTCACCAGGAGGTAAAGAATATCTAAACTCCTCCTAGTAGAGAAGCACTTGGGTCATCCATTAAGCTGTACAAGTCACCAATAAATCCTTTAGGGATAGGCAAACCAAGGCAGAATGTCTAGGGCATTTTTATGCAGCCAAGGTTCATGATTCAAGGCAGCAATCTACTTATTAATAGATATCAACATAGGGTTGGGGTGGAGAGACCAACATGTTAGAAGTTGGTGAAGCTCCTCAAAGCCTTCTCCCTCCTAAAATGAAATGATTTTCAACTCATGCCTCAGAAAGGATAGGTTTACCCATTAAGCCAGTCCTATCTTGCTTTCTTTTCTTTCTTTGTCATTCTTTCCTTATCATTTCTTACTTTCCATCTTTTTCTTCTCTCTGTGATTTTGGTCTTATTGTACAAGATTATAAACCAAAAGTGTTTTCTAAGTCGTGTTGTTATCTGAGGAAGGAATACTCAGAGCAAGAATCAGAAGAAACTTTTCAAGGTAGCTGAGAGCATAGGGATTCATCCTTTCAGAAGTCATTCCTCTAGGCATGTATGATACTGTTTGGCAAGACGATACAACTGTGGAAGGATTAAAGAATTGCAGTAGATGAATCTTCAATCAAACGATCAATGTTTTAGTGATCCATGAGTGTCCGCCCTATTTCCACTTTCCCCTGATTCATATATAAAATAACAACACGTGCAAATGCATTAGTCCTGGCATCAGCAATTTGCATTCTCCACTGGAGACCAGCCCTTCCTTGTTTCTGATGTTATTTTGGGTTGTACTATTTGTGCAACTCTTTGCATCACTTTTTATGCTTCACTGATCCATATTTTAATCGAGAATCTATTTTTGAGAACTGGGGACAGGATGGAGCAAAGGCATAAAAACAAAATTATAAATTTAATAATGTTAACAGCAGCATGAAAACGGCATGAAAATATATTAGGTGAGACAAACTGGGTCCTATTAGTGAAATCTTCGCCTACAAACAAACCAAAGTGGCCCTTAAAAGGACATGCAGAATTTTAGAGGGTAAAAATAGCCATTAATTACATGAGTAATGAGATTTCTATGCAAATAAAAATTAATCTTACATTTCAGATTCATTTAAGGCTCTAAATAAATTAGTTTTATGGATTTCTTTGTGTGTTCCTATTCAAACTGACAAACTGTCTGTGACATGGCCAAAAAAAAACATACTTTAATCCTGCTATGGATGTCAAATTAAATCATGTTTCCTCTCACATTTCTTGTCTCTAAATTCATTACGTACCACTTTTTCTTTGTCTTTTTTTCCTGAAACAATATATATGTACATGACTATGCACTCAAATACAATAATTGGGAAATAAATGAGAAGAGCCCTTGCGTTTTGACCTATTATCATAAGGGGTTGACACAGAGAAGAAGAGCACAAAAACTCATGTTGACCTTACAGTCTTATCTCTAAGAAGCCAAATGAAACAGCTGCAGTTTTCATCTGCCCATTGCTGACATCTTCTCTACTGAACGTGCAGTCAGTTGATTCTTCCTCAGGAAGGATGCTGCCTTAGCTTTCCAGCATAAAGAATTGAGAGGACACTGATGATAGAATAAATAAACAGTAAGTAAATAAACCATTGCTCATTACAATACTGATTGTACATGTCCACCTAGCACGCAGCCTTTTGTGGCAAAAATCCAAAAATCACCTTTCTGTTACACAAAATTCTGTATTGAACATATATACTTCATACAAAAAGTAATCTAGTGAATTTAATAAAAAGAAGAATATGGCAAAAATTTGTAAAATAAAAATATCTTATGCCTTAGAATCAATAAGATATTTTTCATAATTGCTTTATTTTGTTTCTCATTGTAAAGAAAGAATGCTGATCTTTACACTTTGTCTCTAAAAATATATTTCAAATCAAATGCTAAGTTCTTGCAGTTACATAAATATATAAGTTTGATATAAATAGAACTGTGTTCAAAGGCATGAATAAATTGTAAACTTTCATTTGTTGTTTCTTAGAAGCTTAAGTATCTTAAAATATTAAAAGCATATGAGCATATTACAAATATATACATATATATGATAAAATAGATTGATCCACATGTTAATATATTATTTGATTTGGTCCACATAAATTGAACATATGAGCAAGACTCCATGTCGTTTAGGACAACTTACCTTTAAGTCTCTGTTTTC
>JADRCC010576376.1:0-20595 GCA_019843855.1 Hylomyscus alleni
ATGCAGACGAAGCCTTGTCTGGTTTTTTAAACAGGTATCGGTTGGGCATTCAAGCTTAGGACCACAGCCACTAAGCCATCTTTCCTATGCTATTTGAGATTCTTACCATGCAAACACACATCTATACCCACACACACATACACGTACACATATGAGAGGGAAAGGGAGACAGATTGACTTCTCTGTCCTCTCAATCCCCCTGCTTCAGGGGATAATAATAATAATAATAATAATAATAATAATAGTAATAATATTCACTTACCAATACATTCTGTGTGTTAAATGGAAAAAAAACACCACCATAAAAGCAATTTGTAAACAGTACCTATAGAATAGTATGTTCTTTCCTATAGTGTTTTTCTGAGTCATGCTGTAAGGTGAACTTGGTTGATACTTGATAAGGGTTTAAGATTCTACATTAATCTTCTCAGCAAATCAGACTGCTTGTTGTTGGATGAGTGAGAGCTCTGCAAAAGGAAAGGCAGGGTTTTCTGAGCCACCTTCAAGAACCTGGGTAATTCCTTTGCATATCCATGAGTCATGATGTTAGTTGAAGCTAGGGGATTAGTGAGTTCTGATTAGGATAATGTAGTTAAAATACTTGGATTTACTTCAAGCTTGGATTGTAGGAGGAAGCTGGGCCAAGACACTCAATAATTCATCAGTATTTCTCATGAAGAATTTAGAAAAAGCACAGAATTTACTGAACTATATTTTTGAATGAGAAACCATAAAGAACCCCAGACACACCAAACCTATCAACAAAGGATAGGTTTGCCTTTGCTTTAGATGTTACAATAAAGGTTAAGGGATTACTTTGTTTTTAATTATTATTATGATATATATGCGATCAAAAATTAACTCATATTTTTGATGCATGATTTACCAGTATCAACAGGGAAGATATGAAATGCCACATTACTGCTAACATTTGTGTATGTATATGGATGTGATAGTGTTGATGGTGTGCATGTTGCTGAATGTGACCGTCATGATGGTGTCAGTGACCATGGTGTGTTTGATAGTATAAGTGATGGTAGTGGTGGTACTTGGAGCCTACCTACAATAAAATCTCCCACACTATCCTGCTATGTGAGCTCCATTCCCAAAGCACTTTACTTACTCTCCTGGGAAGAAGACCTCCCCCTGCCAGAGCAAGATCTCCTACCTCAGTTGTCAGCAGTGCAGTTTAGGCCATTCAAGGGCATTATACAAACAGCATCTATTTGCAAGGAGACCTTCTGTAACCTGTGCACATCTGGTAATGAAAAATACTCCATATAATTATTGTTGCTTCTCTGTTCTTTCTATGAACTCTGAAGTATTGTGGAGTGAGAGCTTCAGAGAAGCTCAGTAAAGGGCTCTTGAACAGTAATTCTGACAGTCCCCTGGTTGTGTTGAAACTCAAATTCAATTTCATTTCCTCAGCACCAGTCACTGGCTGGTCAAAATTAGTGAAAGTAGTGGTAATGGTGGTAGTGATGGTGGTGGTATGAGTGTGACTGTAGAGGTGATAGTTGTAGTGGTAGTAAGTATAGAATGATGTTATAGGAAGAGAGGATCCTACCTTGACAGATATTACTTCAACTAAAAAAAAAAAAAAAAAAAAACCACTGGCACCTGTCTCCATGGATTTTCCCTGGCATATGGGATAGGAAAAAGTCCTATGAGGATTCAGGCAGATCTTTGAATATGTATCCTTCATGAAAAGGAAGTGTTGTTTAGCAACTGTCTCTGTACCCTTATGCTTCCATAGAAAATAATTAGTCCTGTACCTCCACACTTTCTCATCTTGGCAAACATAGATTTTGCAAAATTCTTCCTGCCATCATGCCAAAGGTTCATCCTTCTCTAAGTCTCTCAAGTGTTTTCTATCTCTTAGGAGAGCTCTCTCCTCCCCTAGATTTTCATCCAATGTTTGGTGGAAGTTGGTCCTTCTCTGGTTGAACCTGATACAAGACAGTCATTCCTAAGCTTTCCTGATGGTTGGCCCCATCTATCAAAAATACCCTAGATAACTTCACAACTAGATGCATACTTATTTTTTTTAAATTGTCTACAGCAGTTACAATATAGAGATCGAGCGGTATTAAATTGCCAATGTCCGACCTTTCGATCTATGAGAAGGACCTAGCAGCCACAGAGTAGTTTTTCTCACGTGACCTCATAATCTTCAAAAATGTAATGAAGAAAATCAAATAAAGATGAAATTGATAACATGTTTTAAATTATGTCATTTTATTTGGTTTTTCCTAACATAGGGAACACGTTTCTTCACTGAAGCACATTATTATGAATCAAGTTTGGCAAACCTTGGTATTAAACCTCCCTCTAACTGAATTGGCTTACGGGTCTCGTTAGCTAATATCTCAAGCCTCACATTCCACTGGAAGTATGGTTTATCATTAAGAAGAGTAGCTCATAAAAGTATGCTGCTCTCTCTCTGTTCCCTTTCAGAGGCTGCCACAGCTGTGGTGAAGCCATGAATTTGGTTACGTTGTTTTGTTTTCATGGTTGTTTTAGAATGAGCTATGCTGTGGGAAAATAACAAAAACTACTAATATGCAGTGACTTCTGTTTAACTAGGAACACTTTTGCAGTAGATACGTTGGGGAAATCTTTTCAACCCAGAGCTTCTCATTCTAAAAGCTTTTTCCTCTTGTTCACTCAAGGTGTGAAGGCTGTTTGTACATGAGCTTTTCTCCCTGGCCAGAAATTGGTGAGAGGCGTAATTCCTGGCATACACTAATTCAATTCCATTTACTCTTCACGAGATATAGAATTGGACCACTGCATTTATAGACTGAAGGGTTTGGTGTGGTACCTAACTTCAAGCTGGAGCTGCTCCGTGCCTGAACTAAAACTTCATTTACTTGCGGTGTGCACAGCAGAATAGAAAAAGTGGGTTTGAGAAGTGAGATCAATGAAGCAGATGACCAGAGCAAAGCAGGAATGAGTTAACAGTTGAATGAGCTTCCTAAGCTTGAAGGACACTTTTGTGGCTCTCCTAGCAAACCTCTCGCCTCCTTAGCTTTTCAGGGGAAGGTGATAATTTCTCTAAATAAACTCTAGATAAGTGTCAGAAATGAAAGTCCCAAAAGCTTTCACAGAAAGAGGCAGAAAGGACAAAATGGTATTTGGGCTTTGTTCGAGTCTCAGCATAAGGTACTTCCTCTGCAAGACTGTAATCACAGCAGGGCTTACCCTAAATTGCAGTGGATCATAAAAAAAAAAAAAATGCAATTATTGCCAGCAGCCCTTGTTCTCTGGCTGCGAGTTGAATGAGAAATTTAACAATATTATGCAAACTTTTTTTTCCTACCAAACTAATTTTCAGGAATGGTATAAATTGGGTGTGTGTTTATTTTTTAAGACAAGCTTATCTTAATTGAGTTTTCATAATTATGTTCCACTGGTTCTTGTAAAATAAAAAAGGGAGAGACAAGTATGGGGAACTTGAGTATAAATATTTTTTCTCTGTACATTTTTTCAGTCTCTTTTGGATATCATTTTGAGATATCTTTTACCTCTTAGGACACTGAGCATTGTCCAAAGAGGTTAGGTAGGATCTATCACTGATTAGTACACAACAGTTATAAAGTTCTCAATAATTATCAAATCACTGTGAAAATCAATGCTTCTGATTCAGTGTGAATAATCCTATAAATGAAAACAGGCCAGACCCCCTGGAGCTCTTGGGGACTGGACCACCAACCAAAGAATACACATGGAGCGGCCCATGGGGCTGGCCACATATGTGGCAGAAGATGGCCTTGTTGGACATCAGTGGGAGGATAGGCCCTTGGGCCTGAGGGTGTTCAATGCCCCAGGGTAGAGTAATGCCAGGGTGGAAGGATGGAAGCACCCTCATAGTGGCAGGGGGGATGGGATAGAGGGTTCTAGACAGGGAGACCTAGAAAAGGGAAAACATTTGAAAAGTAAATAAAGAAAATATCCAAGAACAAATAAAGAAAAGAAAATATGTTGATAAGATCTGAGAAGTAACTGGGCATCTCAACGAGAACACCGTTTCTTGTTGAAATACTTATACTGCCTGACTTATAGTTTCATTAAGTCTCCCATCATTCATGGTACCACATGAGTTTCAAAGTAAAGGGAAACCCAGAGGTTAATTAAGCTCTTCAAAGAAATACCATTAGTAGGTAATAGAGTAGGAGCTCAGACTGGGCCTGATGTAATGAAGTCTCAGTGCTTTGCACTTTGATGTAGTTAAATGGCCTTTATTGAGTAAAGCACCTTGTACCTGATCGAATTCTCCTATTTTTGAAGTTTAATAAAACTTTTGATTGGAATATTGTTAATAATACATATAAATTTTTCCTTTTATAGTGATTCTGTCTTAATTAACAGTGTCCAGTAAATCCTTAATTTAGTTAGTCTGAGTTTTTCTAACAGTTGAAAATTCTCTACTATGTTATACTAATGTGCAATGGCCCCCTGAAAATGATAAGGAGTCTTTCAGCACTCCTTTTTTGTTGAAATGGAGGGAAATATATTTTTTAGTCATCTTAATGCAAAATAGAATTATCTGAGAGGACTCTAACTTAGTTCAGGCAATACTAGAGTGAGCCAAAAATTCCAGGAAAGCTGAGAGTTCTTGAGGAAGGGGTTCCCATTGGAGCATGTGAAAGATCTGTATGGAGCTGACTACTTCTCTTCTCTGATTATGCCTTCCCTTCCCAGGAGCAAACTGGCTATGGGGTAGAGATCTGTTTCTTTTTTTAATATAATGAAATAAAACAAAACTATCACATCAGTGTTGAACAAAGCATACCAACAAGGAGAAAAGAACCCCAAGAGAAGGCACAAGAATCAGAGATTCACTCATTCCCATAGTAAGAGGTCCTATAAAAGCACTAGCTTGAACGTTATGTGCCTGCAGGGCTATAATTTACATCTCTGTAAGGGCCTGTACTTGCTACTTCAGTCTCTCTAAGTTCGTATGAACTTTGATCAGTTGATTTACAGGCCTTTATGTAGGGATTTATTTTTGAAGCCCCAAGTCTCTAGATTCCAGAAATCTCTTTTCAATAGTTAAACTGAAAAATCTAAAATAGAGGGCCAGGGAGATGTGTAAAGGAGTGAAGACACTTGCTGCCATACTCAAAGACATAAAATTGTTCCTTACAGGTCACATGATATAAGGTCAGAGATAACTCCTGTAAGTTGTGCTCTAACTAACCTTGAAATAACTCCAAGGAACAGAACCATTTGAGAGTCAAGGGAGGTGATTTATAATGGCAAGATGAAAATAAATACTACATACAAATCAGTTTTAAATTTTATATCAAGTCTTACTTACACTTGTAATTTTGAATGCACCCATGTAATTAAGTGCAGATTCCTTGTAAATAGACAAAATCACTGCTACCAACAATATCATTTCCATATGTTCCTTTAAAAATATTTATTGTTTGCATGTACGTCTGGGCATCATATGTGTATCTGTTACTCACAGAGGCAAGAAGACAGTGTTTTATTCCCAATGCCTGGCATTGCAGATGGTAGTGAGCTGCCATGTGGGTTCTGAGAACTGAAAAGTATCAAGTGTTCTTAACTACTGAGCCATCTCTCTGGCCTCCAATGTTATGTTTTAGATGTAGGGTTATTTAATAACATGGTCTCTCTCTCTCTCTCTCTCTCTCTCTCTCTCTCTCTCTCTCTCTCTCTCTCTTTCTCTCTCTCTCAGATCTACAGGGCACCAAGAAGATGTTTCAAATTTTTGTTCCAGTGTTAAATATAACTGACTCCTACAATAAGTAGCTCTGAAATTATTAGTCCATATAGATATCAAATATCCTATGGAGAGTTGGAGAATACATTGGTCCTATCTTCATTTACAGTACTTCAATGGTAATGGACAGAACTATGGGTCTCTCTGTTTTCTTGCGCCAAACATGAAATAAACTAGCAAACAAACCCATGTTCCTTACATAACCAACATGATTTCCAAGGACTCCCAATTAGGTGAATTCCCTTAGCTGTCAGCCTGGTCCACTCCTGAGAGGAACAAAACAGTGACAAGAAACCCTGTGCTCTGGCTGAGCCTCCAATACTGCAATGAACAGGCTTGTATTTGGGAATGCAAAATCCAGACCACATTTTATGATGTTTAGTGTTTCCTTAGCCATAAATATTCTTTAAAATCCAAGTTGGCTATCTGACAGTTTCATTTTCTGCAGACTGCCGGACCAAGGCCATACACCATGTCTGATCATTATCTTTGAATCAAGATCCTGCCCTTTTGATGGCTTATCAATAGCCCTGACATTCTGACTACCCTCATTGGCCTCAGATTAATGGCTCTGTCCTGAATCCTGCCTCAGTGAGAAGTGAAGGCTAGAAGATGAAGTAAGGACAATCCTACTCCTTCCCCACATTATATCCGAGCTGTCCAGGCCACAGGAAATGCTCGTCCCTTCCCTCTTTCACAGCATCCTATCTGTGCTCACATTAATTTCGCTGTGAGGTTAAGAAACTTGGTTTCACAACTCCATTGAGTGTCCGCATCACTGTCTGACCTTTACACGTTGAGATTGCTGAAGTCACCTACATGAGACTTTATATTTTTTAAAAAAAGAGCACTCAGCTTCTTTTTGCTTTCAGATGGATCAATTTATCCATGAGTTGTAGAACTGTACTAGAGACTAAATTACAGACCCTACAATCCAAAATATATATATGAAAAAAAACCACTAATATTATGGAGTTTTGGACATAAGGTTTAAGCCCAATGGGAACCCTAGAAAGTTGCGATAAGATACTGTGCTACCTTGCAAAAAAAAAAAAAATGGTTCCAAAATTGTAGATGTGCATGACAGCTGTATTTGTGGGAGAGGGGTAGTAATGATTTTAAAAAATGGTATCTCCTATCATCCAGGAGGCAAAAACAGTTGTATCTCCATGAATTTGAGGCCAGCAGAGACTGCGTAGTAAGTTCCAGGGCAGTCAGAGTTATATAGCAAAACAAATAGAGTTCCTTATTGCTTTGTCATAAATCACCTTCATATTTCAGTCCCCCAAACTTTCATCCCCACTTTTGGTATTGATTATCACTTTTTGTAAGAATTCTTTTCATTTGAAATGACTAAAATTCAATCTAAGCCTGGCATGATGGTGCACAACTGTAATCCTATAGCTCAGGAGGCTGGGACGAGAAGTTCTTGGTAAGGTGAAGGCTACTCTAGGCTGCATGGGCAGTAAGCCCAGCCTGCACTGCATAGAAAGACCTATCTCTCTCTCTCTCTCTCTCTCTCTCTATATATATATATATATATATGGCAAATTAAAAGAACCTCATCTCTATCTAACAAGCACACAAATACTCTTATTCTGAGACTACTGTTTAGAAAAAGTGTATTGGGGCAGGAATATGGTTGATATCATGAGCTAGCTAGAGCAAAAACATGAGATTTGATGTCATGGGATAACTTTCTGTTTTTCTCTTGTTACTTATTTTTCTCCACAGAGCATCTTTAGGCATCTATTCTTGTAACTGAAAATATGCTACTAGGTGGAGTCATATTTTTCTAAACTGTGACATGAAGGATGGAAATAACTCTTCTTAAGACAGTTGTTTGTCGACTAAGGTCTGGTCTTCTGTAATTGATTGTTTCCAACCTATCAAAATGCATCCTCACCATTAAGGTGAACAGTTCCAGACACAAAAGAGGTAGAATATGGAATGTAGGAGAACAAAGACAGCAGTGGGAATCACCACAAAGAGCAGCACTGTGTGTGACAGCACATCTGTGTAGAAGCTACCACAGCAATGCAAGGGGAAAGACTCAGTGACTTGCTCTCTTGCTTCTTAACTATACTATGATGTGTCTGAGGTCAGGGAATGGGTCATATTTGCTTCCGTGCTCATATAGCTTAGAGCAGCAAATATAGTTTGTATTTAAATTTTTAATAAACATGAGGCAAGGGGAAAGCATATAGTACATTTGTATATTTTCCTTAGGAAGCCTTTCTGGGGCAAAGGAGAGATGGACACACTCATCATCTTGGTGAGCAGACTGTGCAACAGGAAGAGGAGCAGAGAGTCAACATTCCATTCCAATCACAGACTTTCAGTGATGTCCCTTAACATCAATCAGTCTTCCTGGGGACTGCTTTTCAGCATGCACACGTAAGATCCACCCAGTTCATAGGTTTTGGGGGTTTGTTTTGTTTTGTTTTGTTTTTGACTTGTTTGGGGTCTTTTTGTTTTGTTTTGTTTATTTTTATTCACTTTACATCCCAATACCATCCCCAGTGCCCCCATTCCTCCTCAGGTCTTCCCTCACATAGATCCTCCCCCATCCCTCCCTCCTCATCCCCTCACATACTACATCCCCTTCCCCTGTCCCTGGTTGTTTCTAGTTTCTGGCTATTACGAATAAAACTGCTATGAACATAGTGGAGGAAGTGTTCCTGTGGTATGGTGGAGCATTTTGGGGGTATATGCCTACGTCCTGAGGTATCTCTATTTCCAGTTTTCAGAGAGACCACCAAATTGATTTCAGGAGTGGTTATACAAGTTTGTCCTCCCAACAGAAATGGAGGAGTGTTTTTCTGCTCTTCCTCACCATATCCTCGCCAGCGTGTGCTGTTACTTGATTTTAGGGATTCTGATAGGTGTAAGGTGGAATCTCAGAGTCATTTTGTTTTGCATTTCCCTGAATCCAAGGACATTGAACATGTCTTTAAGTGCTTCTCTGCCATTCGAGATTCCTCTGTTGAGAATTCTCCCTTTAGCTCTGTACACCATGTTTTAATTGTGGTTAATTGGTTTACTTCTTGAGGCATTTATGTATTAGCTCTCTGTCAGATATAGAGATGGCGAAGATCCTTTCCCAAGCTGTAGGCTGCTGATTTGTCCTATTGACAATGGCTTTTGCCTTACAAAAGCTTTTTAGTTTCATGAGGTCTCATTTATTAACTGTTGATCCTAGAGTCTAAGCCACTGGTGTTCTGTTCAGGAAGTTTTCTCCAGTACAGTGAGTTCAAGGCTATTCCCCACTTTCTGTTCTATTAGATTTAGTATATCTGGTTTTACATTGAGATCTTTGATCCAATTGGACTTGAGTTTTCTGCAGGATGATAAACATGGGATTATTTTCATTCTTCTACACTCAGACATCAAGTTACACAAGCACCATTTGTTGAAGATACTCTCCATTTTCCATTGTATGGTATTGGTCTTGTCAAAAAAAAATCAAATGTCCACAGGTGTGTGGGTTTATTTTTGGGTCTTAGATTTGATTCCATTGACCAGCCTGTCTGTTTCTTTACCAATATCATGCAGTTTTTATTACTATTGCCCTGCAATACAGGTTGAAGTCAGGATGTTGATACTCCAAAAGTTCTTTTACTCTTCAGAGTTGTCTTAGCTATCCTGGGGTTTTGTTTTTCCATAAGAAATTGAGAATCATTTTTTCAAGATCTGTAAAAATTATGTTGGAATTTTGATGGAGATTGCATTGAATCTGTAGATTGTTTTTGGTAATATGGCCATTTTCACTCTATTAATCCAACTATTATACAGGCATAGGAAATATTTCCATCTTCTAATATCTTCCTCAATTTCTTTCTTCAGAGACTTGATATTCTTGTCAAAAGTCTTTCATTTGCTTTGTGATAGATATGCCAAGACGTTTTATATTATTTGGGACTATTGTGAAGGGTATTGTCTCCCTAACTTCTTCTCAGACTATTTGTCATTTGTCTAAAGGCGAGTTAATTTCTTTGAGTTAATTTTATATCCACTTCATTGAAGGTGTTTATCAGCTGTAGGAATTGTCTGGTAGAATTTTCAGGGTCACTTATATATACTTTCATGTCATCTGTGAGTAGGGTAATTTGACTTCTTCCTTTCTAATTTGTACTCCTTTGATCTCCTTTAGCTATGTTATTGCTCTAGATAAAACTTCATTTACTATTTTGAAGAGATAAGGAAAGAGTGTACAGCCTTATCTTTTCTCTGATTTAGTTTAATTGCTTTAAGTTTCTCTCCATTTAATTTAATTTAGATATTGGCTTACTGTATATTGCCCTTATTATGTTTAGGTATTACCTTGTATCCCTGATATTCCAAGACTTTTAACATGAAGGTGTGTTGGAATTTGTGAAAGGCTTTTCAGCATCTAATGATATGATCATGCGAGTTTTTTTTTTTTTTTTATTTTCAGGTTGTTTATATGGTAGATTATATTGGTATTGTACCATCCCTGAATTGCTGGGATGAATACTACTTAATTGTGATGTGCTCTTAGATTAGGTTTGCAAGTATTTTATTGAATATTTTTGCATCGATGTTCATGAGGAAAATTGGTCTGAAATTCTCTTTTTTGTTGAGTCTAGGTATGGTTTAGGTATCAGGATGACAGTGTCCTCATAGAATGAATTTTGTCAATGTTCCTTCTGTTTCTATTTTGTGGAGTAGTTCAAGGAGTATTGGTGTTAATTTTTCTTTGAAATTCTGGTAAAATTCTGTGCTAAAACCGTATGACCCTGGGCTTTTTATTTTTTTTTATTTATTTAATTTTGGTTGGAAGACCTTTAATGACTACCTCTATTTCCTTAGGGGTTATAATTTACCTTGATTTAACTTTGGTAATTGGTATACGTCTAGGAAATTGTCCATTGTATTTAGATCTTCAAATTTTGTGGAGTACAGGCTTTTGAAGTAAGACCTAATGACTATTTGAATTTCCTCCGTATCTGTTATGTCTACCTTTTTATTTCTGATTTTGTTAATTTGAGTACTGACTCTCTACCCTTTAATTAATTATGGCTAAAATTTTAATCTATCTTGTTGATTTTCTCAAAGAACCAGCTCTTGGTTTTGTTGATATTTTGAATTGTTTTCTTTGCTTCTGATTGATAGCTTTCAGCCCTGATTTCCTGATTTTGATATTTCCTGCTATCTATTCCTCTTAGGTGTGTTTTTGTTTTTGTTTTTGTTTTTTGTTTTGCCTAGAGCTTTTAATTTCTTAGTATGAGAATTCTCCAATTTCTTTATGAAGGTACTTAGTGCTATGAACTTTCTTCTTACCATTGCTTTCATGCTGTCCTGTAAGTTTGGGTATGTTGTGCCCTTCATTTTCATTAGATTTTAGAAAGTCTTTAATTTCTTACTTTATTTCTTCCCTGACCCAAAGACCACTGAGTAGAGAGTTGTTCAATTTCCATGAGTATGTAGACTTTCTAATGTTTCTCTTGATGATGGCAGAACTTCTTGGGAAGTCAGAAGTAGTGGGCCAGACAATGAATGGGAGGGGACATGACTCTGCTGGCTGTGCCTCAAGTAGACCTCACTGGAAAGGGACTGGTGTAGAAATATTCCAAACTGGTAGTTCTTAGGGCCCCTACAGGCTTCTCCTGGCTGTGCTCCTGGCACCAGACTGGGAGGGGATTGGTGGGGCAGGAATGTATCCAACCTAGCTATTCTTGGGGACCTACAGGTCTCCATAGGGAAGCAGAATGCTTTTGGGGACTCCACAAGGCTCCTAAGGATCAAAGGGTATGCCCAGTCCCAGTGAATGGAGGTCAGGAGACTGGGCACAACTCATCGCTGCTGGCTGTATTCCAGCAGACCAGACTGCAAGCGGATTTGTGGGGCAGGTATCCAAGTTGAGTATACTTGGGGACCTGCTTGCCTACCCAGGGAAGCAGGAGACTGTTGGAGTCCCACAAGGCTCCTCCAGACCCAAGTCCATTGTTTTGACAGCTGCTACTACGTCAGAACAATTTAAAAATTGAAGAATGATCTGACAGCCATTTTTACCTCCACCAAGTGGTTCTAGCATAATAATTTACAATTTATTCAAAATTTAAAACATATTGATTGAGCAGACATTGGGAATAAATAAGACAATTACAGTTCTATGTTCTACACTAAGTGACAGAGTCGATGAAGCCAAGCATTCAGCTTAGTTTCATTTTTCTCTGTACCTGGACTTCATACATTTCTCAGATTCCTCACCACTACTTTTCCACACTACCCAGTCACTGTTGGTAGGCACAATAATTAGCTGATAAGTACAATCGGTTCAAATATTTGTAATGAGAAAAGTGTTGTGCCACTTGTGCCAGAGTTGAATGGTGTACTTATCAAGTAGCACCTGCAAAGAATTGAGATAGGAAAGACTTTCTATTATAACTATATGCTAGGAGAGAACTGTACTCTACAAACATTGAGATCTTGTAGAAACTACAAATGCTAAATAGAATTCTACCCAACCTGATCCAGATTACTATTGAAATTTCGATCCACGGTGTTTAGTCTAGGTAAAAAAATCTAGGACCTCTAATGAATTAACAGATAATAGACATAACCAAGACAAAGCTAGAAAGTTGCATGATTACCATCAAAGCTGTTATCTTTAGGTAAAATGAAGGCCCCTCCCCACCTCTGTATGTGTATGTGTGTGTGTGTGTGTGTGTGTGTGTGTGTGTGTGTGTGTGTTCACATGCATTTTTGTACTTATATTTTGTTACTAACATTGAATGAAGCACAGTTTCACAATTCTGAGGCAATATCATCAAGGGCATATTAGAACGGAGAAAGACCAGATTGATAGTATCTACCAACCATTTATTTGCATGCTGTGTGAACTGGATAAACACCTTAGGTGCTCATTATTCATACTGACAGAATGAAACTATTGTAGTATGCACGCTGGTAAGTATTCATCATCAGTTTGATACAACCTACTATCTCGGGGAAGCTGGAAACTCAACTGAGGAATTGCCTCCAACAGACTGGCCCATGAGTGTGTCTCTGGGCCATTTCCTTGATTGCTAATTGATGTAGTTGGACCAGCTCATTGTGGGGTGTTACTATCCCTAGGTAGGTGGGCCTAGACTGTATTTTTTAAAAAAGGTAGCTGAGCAAGATAGAAGGAGAAAATCAGTAAGCAGCAGCACCTCCTCACAGTCTCTGTTCCAGAATCCTGCCTTTGCTTCTCTCAACAATGGATTGTAACCTAAGACTTTTTGTCTCCAAGCTGCTTTGTAGTCATGCTAGCACATCAACAGAAAAGAAATCTAGATTAATATATATGAACTGTGAAAGAAGGGAATGGTATGTTTGAAAGAACCATGAAATCTAGAAATCTTTTCATAAGCAGGATAAATTCTTGCTCTCCAGCTAAACCAGCACACTAAGGCATATCAGCATCACAGTCTAGCAATTTGTTGTCCTGCTATTCACAGGACACTCTTCTGTCTCCAGACACTATCACCCTCTCAGAGACCTAAGATTCAGCACAGATTCCTCCCTTTGTTGAGATCACTTTCACTCTGTCACTCACTAAAGTCATATGGACATTCTCTCTCTGCTCCTTCTAGGTAGAAAATGAGGAGTTGTGATCTAACTGATCAACACTGAAAGTTGTTACTACCTTATCTTATACAACATGTGATAATTGAAGTCAGGCACGTATACATCCTCTGTTGCTTACAATTATATCATAAAAAGCTCTGGTCCCTAACGATAGATAGGTGTATTCATTCTTCCCTGATCCTGGTTCTACATAATTATATGATAATTGAGACTAAAGGTCTATTTAAATATAAAAATCTCTTTTTTCCCCACAAACAACCAACACTTGGAGGCAGTAAGGATTGCTTATTTGGGCATAGTAAGAAATGCAGTCATTGCCTGAGTGACATGATCCTCTCAGGCTTTAAGGGGAAACATTTTGTTAAGAGGATTCTACATTCCTTTAAAAAAATCATTTTGACATTGATTCGTGTTTTTGCCCTATCTTGAAGATGCAAAGGAAAGGGTGTGAATGATAGACAATGTGGATTCAGTTGGTCTTGGACCCTGTGTCTATCATACCATCACTGCTAAAGAAATCCTTATCACTGGACGCACATGTCAACAGCTCTATCAAGCATCTCTCAACTCCCAGTTCAGAACTCCCTCAACAGCCCTCCTAGCAGTGTTTGCTCTGTCTCCAGGGCAGCCTACTTGCTATGCTTGGGTGTTGCAGTGATTTGTGCACATACATCCCTCCTCCCATAGTTGAAATTCCCCAGAGAATTTCTATTCTCTATACATCTTCCTCTGCTCCCAGAGCTGTATCTAGATAATAATAGGCTCTCAATAAAAGCAGTGGAGGAACATTAATTTAACATCACTTGTGTGCACCTTGCATTTATTCCCTGAGGGGAGAATGCACATCTGACATTTTCATAAGTTTCTCTCTCTAGAGAAAGAAAGGGGGAAAGGCCCAGTAAAAGCTTATCAGAATTATTGATCTAGCATCAAAACCTCTCAAACTATTGCAGCATTTCTTTTCCATCTTCGCTGAGAATCTTTCCTAACGTCTATGGAGTTTATTCAGCTTTGAAAGGTTATGTGCTACTCTCAGCCCTGCTTATCTTTCAAGAAGTTACACAGTGTCACTACCGATTTGTAGGGAGAACGCTCTCTCTTCCACTAACTGGCCTGATAAACAGTCTTCAAGCATGCATACTTTTATTTGCCCATTGAGCAGAGCAAGCACACACTCAGTGGTGATGCTCTTGGACACCCCAAGACCTGCGACTTGTAACATTGATTAAGGACCTTAACCTCTACAACTTCAAATGATCCAGATCACTGTCGGGGAAACCATCCTGGTATCGAACTGTTCTGACCAATGTCCGACAGTCTCAGAGCTTTCTATGCAATTAAACGAGCCAGAGGTTGAGATAATGGCTCTGTAGGTAAAGCACATGGCTCACAAGCTTGTGAACCACAGATCAGATCCTCAGAGCCACATACAAGCTAGATGCACAGCACAAGCACCTGCAATCCCAGTGCTCCTATGGGAACATGGGAGGCAGAGACAAAAGGAGCCCAGGAGCTCATAGGCCAGCTAGCCCCGCATGCATAACAGCAAACAGAGACCTTGTCAAGGAAAGTGAAAGGCCGAGCTTGAAACTCCATACTCACACTGTGAGTATCATGCACATGCAATCATACCACTATGTGAAGCCAGAGCTGATAGTATCCATAGGAGACTGATAAGAACACTGAAGCCCTGGTTCCTTAAGGACTCAGCTATAGGTAGCAGTCCTGGAGTCTGATGCCTAGACCCACTGCTCTCAATCAGATTTCATGGTTCTAGGATTAGACAAAAGGCCCCACCATCAACAACCTTAAAGTACTATTCAAACCACAAATGTCACTAATATAAGAACACTAGAAAGTAGCCTTATTTTAAGACTTCTGAAGTTTTAAGTTGAAATGTAATTCTACTCAATGAATACTCTTATCTTTGTGTTGCACCTTAATGAGTTTTGATCAGTACAGACAACATACAATGTATGTCCACCTCAAGAGATGGAACATACTGATCATCGCTAGAAAGTTTTCTGAACCTGTTCCAAGTCAGTGCCATACCTTCAGGAAATTATTTTGTTTTACCATAGATTAATTATTTTTGTGTGTTTTTACTTTGAACTCAAACCAATTATTTCAAACTCTCACCCCTGAATGGTGAGAAAATTCATCTCAATCTATGGAGGATTTCTCACTTGTTTTCTTAGGGTCTTGATTTATTTGTTGCATTTAAAATAATTGGAATGATCCATGTGTATGAATGTCCCTGTATTTGTACATATATATTCCATCACAAAAAAAAGAAAAAAAGAAAAAAAAAGAAACCACTGGAGGGGATAATGTGATAAAGCCATGAAAATAAGATTCAGACACATTTTCAATCTACAAAAATGTGTGCTGATCAGACACCACAATTAACCATTTAATTAACACATTTAATGTGCCTGCCACAGAAACAGTGATTGGCGGTGCACACAATGAAACAAGAATCTCAAAAGAAATATCCAGCACACAGCCATTTTCCACCTAGGGACCAGAGCTATGCCTCGTGGATGTTATTTTATTCCCTAAAAATCTTATGAGAAATTCCATTGTTTTCTCTTTAGTAACTTCTCTTTAATGATACAAATGCATGGGTACAGTGTAATCCTTGGATACTCACGTTTAGTACATACCATGGTCAAATCCAAATCATCAATGTTTCCATCACCATGTTTTAAGTTGAAGTTTTGAGCAGTATAAACATTATGCTTACTCTTGGGTAGGATGACTAAACATACGTGTAGGATGCTTGGATCAGGGGGCTTGACCACTCCTTAGCATTACTTTTCTCAATTTAAATTCATTTTTGAGTGAATTTAACTGCCAAACAAAATTCTTATATCTAACTTACTTATCAGTTTAATAAACAAATGTGATACTTTCAGTTTACCCGAGGATGATAAAAATACATTCTGACAAAATACACCATGAAACACATAATTCCTATTTATAAATCACTTTATCCTTTTTTATTGTTGCTTTCAACTTCTTCTCTCTTTTAGTTCTTTGTAAAAATATAGGTTGCTATGAAATATAGCCCCCACTGTTCCATAGGATGCTAGAACTTAAACTTCTGACATTTTGTTACCTAACTTCACACAATCCCTTTTTTCTTCCGCACTGATCTCAGTCTCTTGTGGTATGTGTGTCGGGGTCCTGCTGTGGTTCTGCATCCTGCCTTTCCTTCTTCAGGCTCTCCAGGCACCGCTGCACACAGGCTGGAAGGATGAAGTGGAATGTGGATATGGTCTTCAAAATCTTAGTCTGACTGAGTGGGAGGGGTGAGGGGTTCTCCAAGGATTTTAATGAAACAGCTCTCTTAGATGATCTTAGCTTGTGCACATGCCTTTTTTTCAGGGTGGGCTTGTGCACATATACTTTATTTCATTGGCCAGGATTATATATGAAACTTGAAGAGTGGGAAGTAATTTTCAGGGTGATTGTAAAGTCATTGGCCTTGAATACCTCATTTGTATGGACAGGCATTCCAGGAATCCAAGCTACTTTCTGGGTAGATTCTTATTAGAAAAGAGGAGGTTGAACTTGTAGGTCTGCCAAGGACTATTCGATCTTCCCCAGGTAGAGAGTATGGGGTGTCAGGCTCCCCAGACAAGGTCAGAGAAGGGGAATCCCTGCTGGTAGAGGGAGTCCTCCATTTTCTATTCAGCTTAGAAGTGCTATCTGGACATGAAAAATTGTGACCGTAATTTGCAGGGTTCCCCCCCCCCCAGTCTCTATTAATCACTATTATATACCCTGGTTGATAATTTCTTTTCTTGTTTTAAAAATTGAAAATAGACTTTTTTATACAATATATTCTGATTACAGTTTCTGCTCACCTAACTTCTCCCAGATCTTTCCTATTATCCTCCTACCCAAATCCACTCCCATCGCTTTCTCTCTTTCTCATTAGAATATAGACAGGTATCTAAAAATAAAAATACATAACATAAAAATAAACTATAACAGGACAAAACAAACAGAAGAAAATGAGTCAAAGAAAAAGCACAAGAAACACATATAGACACAAAGATTCACAGATTCAAACAAACAGAAATCTGTAAAGACACAAAACTAGAAGCCATAATATATACACAGAAGACTCCAAAAAGGACATGTCTTTTTTTCTGTTGTCCATCTACTACTGAGCATGGACTTCCCTTAAAAGTGTTTTGTCTATCCAGTAATGCTCCAACGGGGAAAAGTAAGTTTTCCTTTGTGGGTGATTGTCCACTAGAGATAACTTCTGGGTTAGGGATGAAGATTTTTGTCCACTTCCCCACTCAGTGCTGGGACTCCATCTGGTTTAAACTTTTTTTAAAAAAAAAAAAAGTTTTATTTATTTTTTATATGTAAGCACACTGTAGAATCTTCAGACGCACCAGAAGAGGGCATCAGATCTCATTACAGTTGGTAGTGAGCCACCATGTGGTTACTGGGATTTGAACTCAGGACCTTTAGAAGAGCAATCAGTGCTCTTAACTGCTGAGTCATCTCTGCAGCCCCTGATTTAAACTTTTGCTGGCCCTGTGTGTATTGCCACAGTCTCTGAGTTCATACGTGTGTTGGTCCTGCTCAGTTTAGAAGGCTTTGCTTTCCTGGTGTCTTCTCTCCCATTTGACTCTTAGAACCGTTCCACCCCCTCTTCCAAAAGTTTCCCTGAGCCGTGAAAGAAGGGGTTTTGATGGAGATATCCCATTAGGACTCACTGTTTCAAGGCTTCTCACTCTGCACAGTGTCCAGTTGTGGGTCTCTGTATTTGTTCCTATATTATTGTGGGAAGAAATTTCTATAATGATGGCTGAGTAAGACACTGATCTATAAATACAGTCGACTGTCATGAAGACTCATTTGATTGTTACATTCAGAACAATAGTATCTAGTTTTCCCCTAGGTCCCTACCAAAGCTAGTCTCAGATTCTTGTTCACCCAAGCAGTATTTATTGGCTTTATCCCATAGGGTGGATTTTAAATCAAATAAGATATTAGTTGGTTTTTTTCTATAAGCTTTGTGCCCATATTGTACCAGAGTATCTTGAAGACTGATCACCATCATAGAGTGAAAGGTTTGTAGCTGGTTTGGTGTTTACCTTTTTCCTTTAATAGCATGCAGAGTAGCTTTCATCCCCATGAACACTAGTCAGTAGGGTGAAGGCCCTAACTAAGCACTGGCTCAACTTTTTCATGTTCAATGAGTTGTGTAGGTGTTGTCTTAAGCAATAGGACCCTAGCATCAGTTTTGGAAGAATAACCAATAGCCTTGGAAATGGCATGGGTTTGGGGGGAATGTTTATGGGGTTCCTTTGGCCAACAACTCAATTCAATGTAACCTATTCTAGAGGTTTCATTTGGTGACAAGAAATATCAAGTTGGGGTTTTGTCTCCCCAGTTAATTCATGATTCCATTTAGATTTTTTTTTGTGTATGTATATATTTTAAGAATCTCCTGCTTTAATAGGTTTGCATATGAATTCTCAAACGACCCTTAGGTTTAGCTGTTCCTTCCTACATTCTTCTCTCTCTCTCTCTCTCTCTCTCTCTCTCTCTCTCTCTCTCTCTCTCAGTTCCTTCCTCTCTCCACTTCTCCTTTTCCTGCTGCCTGAGGACCAAGAGGTAAAGCACTTAGACACTTAGATATTTCTCCAGCACCATGATTGTATCCCAACCTGATGATAATTGATAATCTCCGAAACTATAAGTAATCCCCAATTAATTGCTGCATGGGTCATGATGTCTCTTCACAACAATGGAACACTAACACTCTATACCTTACATCTGTAGGTACAGGAATTGTTCCATGCTTGTTGAAAACATAACACTGACATGTTATTAAATATATACTATTTTTGTCTTTTGAAGTCTTGGTTACTTTACCTGGGATGATGTTTTTCTAGCTCCATTCATTTACTTGCCAATACTCCATTATAAGTTTACCACATTTTCTTTACCCATTCTTCTGTTGACAGTTATCTAGAGTGTTTCCAATGTCTGGCTCTGGATAGAGTAGCAAAGAATATGGTTGATTAAGTGCCTCAGTAGAAGAATGTGGCATCCTTTCGGTATAGGTGGTATAGGTAGATCTTGAAGTAGATTCAACTCCCAGTTTCTCCAGGAATTGTGACAATGATTTCAATAGTGGCTCTATAAGTTTTTCATTCTTACCAAGAATGAATGTTTCCCTTATTCCACATACTTGCTAGCATGAACTGTCATGTGTTTCATCCATCTTGGCCACTCTGACAGATATTGGGAGAAATCTCAAAGTATTTTTGATTTGTATTTCCCCAATGACTAAGAATATGGACTTGTTCTTTAAGTGTTTCTCGATCATTTGAGTTTCCTCTTTTGAGAAGTCTCTGTTTAGATCTGTACCCCATTTTAAAATGTTCTCAATGCACAGTATTTTAGTAACTTATGTATTTTATATATTAGCACTTTATGAGGTGTGTAGTTGCCAAGAATCTTTTCTCATTCTGATGACTGCCATTTTGCCTAAATGGTGATTTCTTTTGCCATACAGAAGTTTTCAGTTTCATAAGGTCCTAGTTATCAATTGTTGTTATTCGTACTAAGTTTTCTGCTCAGAAAGTCTTTTCATATACCAATGAATCTATCAGATGCAGTAAATCTGGTCTTGTGTGTTGGCCTTTGGTATTTGAGGTTGAGCTTTGGATACAGTAATAAGTATGGATCTATTTGTATTCTTCTACATATAGCCATCCAGCTTGATCAGTACCATTTGTTGAAGATGAAGCCTTTTTGTTCCACTATGCATTTCTTGCTTCTATGTAAAAAAAACTCAGGTGTCCATAAATATGTGAACTTCAGTCCAATATTCCATTATATATGACTGAACTTCAATTGTATAATTTAATTCCATCGATCAGCATGTCTGTTTTGTGTTCCAAACCATGCTGGTTTTATTACTATATGTCTGTAGTACAATTTGTGATAACGAATGGTGATACCTCCAGCAGTTCTTGTACTATTCAGGATAATTTTAGCTATCCTGGTTTTCCCATGTTTCCATATGAAGCTGAATTTATTTTCCTTTCAAGCTCTGTGAAAAATTGCGTTATAATTTTGATGGAGATTGCATTGAATCTGATTGCTTTTGGTAAGGTAACTATTTTTATTTTATTAACTTTTATGATCCATGACCTTTCCATTTTCTATATCCTCTTCAATTTTATTCTTCAAAGTCCTAAAGT